>OZ024794.1:74221177-74322465 GCA_964017045.1 Omphiscola glabra | reverse complement strand
GAAAACAGATATACGTAAAAAAAAAACACTCACAGTTCACAACCGTCTTCTGCTTCCACAGCTACAGGGAAATCCGTCAATGAATCTCTTAAATTGATCTAAAAATAAACAGCCTACTTATAATGTAAAACACCACTATTTGATTTACGCTTGCAGCTCAAAAAAAACCAACAAAAAAAACGAGATGTTATTCCGTACAAGTTCAAAGTGACAAGTTTCCCCCCAAAAATAAAAATAAAGTTTGTTATTGTTGTTATAATTATCTGTTAAAATGAGACCAGCAGGTCTCCCGGCGCGGAGGCGGTCGTTGTCGGAGAAAGCACGCGAGGATGAGCCACTGTGTTGCGTGCTATCCCTTCCCAGTGCCTCTATCGGGCCGCGCTCCGAGCCTCTCCCCAACAAGTCATTAGCCGCCTGAAGAAAACACACGAGTTTGGGAACATGTCAAGAGTACCCCTTACAACAATACCAGGTCGCTTCATTCCTCCCCCCCCCCACACGCGTGAGTGTGTGTATTTTTTCTACGTGTCTTTTTGTCTTTCTACTCATTTCTCCATATCTAAATATGCAGCCGCCATTTTTTTTTAAAAAAGGAAAAAAAATTTATTCACCCCCCCCTCCACACACAATCCTCTATTTTTACCTAGGCGCAGACTGCGTGAGTAACCAGGCAAGTGTCGCGGGAAGAAGAGAGGGACGCACGCGGGGGCAACCAAGCGCATAGGGAGATACTAGATGTGGATGGGATTAGCCAGAGGTGGAGGGGGGATAGAATGTCGGGGGAGGGAGTTGGCGGATGGCAACAAAAAATGATTCTAACTGATCTCAATCAAATCTATTCGCAGACACGTGCCATTAAAATACCCGCATGATCAACCGCAATTCGGTGGTATTTTTTATTTTTACAAATTTTATCAGCGACCGATTAGGATTAGGATTAGGATTAACCCTTAACTCGTCTTTCAAAGTTCTCCAATCAGCTCATCAAGCTTCCAAACTAAAGCCTGTAAGGTGAACACTGTTTGACAGAAGTTTGAGTGCAGAGACAATATACGTTTATTGTTGATGATCCGACCGCAGCCATTAGACAGTGAAATCGAGGGGAGGGAGGAAGGTGGAAGGAGTAATGAGAAAATTTTTCCTTTTGCTTCCCCCCCCCCCCCTATTTATTTTCCTTGATTTTTGTTCTCATAAGTTGAGATTTAAGTTTAAAAAAGTCTCAATTTTGCACGTCAATGGAGAGATATCAACTTTTGATAGAATAAGATTTTATTATTTACATTTTTATTTCACTATTTTTTCATTCTCTTCGTTGTGCCACACAATGTTTTAAACAAGAAAAAAAACACATTTCTGCCGGATTAATTCTTTGAGTCCTCGGATTACACTCGATAGGTTGTGGGATTAGACTCGATGGGTCATGGGATTAGACTCGATTAGTCATGGGATTAGAATCGATTAGTCATGGGATTCGACTCGATGGGTCATGGGATTAGACTCGATGAATCACGGGATTAGTCTCGATGTGTCACGGATTAGACTCGATGAGTCATGGGATTATACTCGATAGGTCGTGGGTCATGGGATTAGAGTCGATGAGTCATGGGATTAGACTCGCTGAGTCATGGGATTAGATTCGATGGGTCATGGGATTAGACTCGATGAGTCATGGGATTAGACTCGATGAGTCATTGGATTAGACTCGATGAGTCACGGGATTAGACTCGATGAGTCACGGGATTAGACTCGATGAGTCATGGGATTAGACTCGATGAGTCATGGGATTAGACTCGATGAGTCATGGGATTAGACTCGATTAGAGTATAACTTTTCACCCCTAGCAGATGTCTTGCGTTAAAGTCTTGTTCTTCAGTCGGAGTCGAGAATCAGAACTGCTTTTCGACTCTGGTATTTAACTTTAAGTCAGTAGGTCATTTCAAGGTCACGCCTACTTAAATACTTACGTCACACTGTAACTGTGAAAATATCCAACCGATGTATCAGTTGTCACGACCATCTTGTTCATTAGCTTGTATTATTGAAGTTGACATTACAACAAGAGGAACCAAGTTACATTACTTCCAACAGACTGATGATATTAAGTCCCCCGCTGTGAGTACTTATTAAAAACTGTTCATGCGCCATCTTCCAGTCTCTTTCGTTAAAACATGATTAGTTTTTTTGTATTTGTTCCTTTTTTGTCCTCATTTCACATTCGTATATTTTATTTTATGGTTCTGAAATATGTAGAAGACCATTACAGTCCTTCGTATGAGCTTCAGTTCAATGTTGATATAGCTAAACCAAGAACTGAAGTTGATGTTAGTTTAATCAGTTCAATGTTGATATAGCTAAACCAAGAAGTGAAGTTGATGTTAGTTTAATCAGTTCAATGTTTATATAGCTAAACCAAGAATTGAAGTTGATGTTAGTTTAACCAGTTCAATATTGATATAGCTAAACCAAGAACTGAAGTTGAACCATAACGAAAGGCATCGGGAAAACAGCTCAATTGTTTTATTTTTATTTTTATACCGCAGCGAAATTTTGATGCATGGAAGTGATTCATGTGAGAACCGCCGTGGTATAAATTTAAGAAAATAATTATAACACTGTCCTATGTAATCTTAATGTTGAGATTACATGAAATATACGCACCTCTCGTAACAACGTCTTCATTGCTCGTAGCATTGACTTAGCGTTGATAACACGACACGGCCCAACCCAACATCTCCAAGCTCCTGTGGAAATATGACAAAACCAGAACTTCACCAAACTCCCGTGGCTATTCCTATAGATGTTGCCTTGTCCAAAACACTTGGCCGAATCAGTCGTCCCTCATGTAGGTTTGTGTACACAAGGCATTATTTAGGGGCAAGGGAAGAGATCTAGGTCTGGTGTACTTTGGGGAGTGTTCAACATTGGTTTATGTATGAAATGGAGAGCTGTAGAGGATCAGATGCTTTTACGTTTATTGATAGAATGGTTGTGTTTATTGATAGAATGGTTGTGTTTATTGATAGAATGGTTGTGTTTATTGACAGAATGGTTGTGTTTATTGACAGAATGGTTGTGTTTATTGATAGAATGGTTGTGTTTATTGATAGAATGGTTGTGTTTATTGATAGAATGGTTGTGTTTATTGATAGAATGGTTGTGTTTATTGATAGAATGGTTGTGTTTATTGATAGAATGGTTGTGTTTATTGATAGAATGGTTGGGTTTATTGATAGAATGGTTGTGTTTATTGATAGAATGGTTGTGTTTATTGATAGAATGGTTGTGTTTATTGATAGAATGGTTGGGTTTATTGATAGAATGGTTGTGTTTATTGATAGAATGGTTGTGTTTATTGATAGAATGGTTGGGTTTATTGATAGAATGGTTGGGTTTATTTATAGAATGGTTGTGTTTATTGATAGAATGGTTGGGTTTATTGATAGAATGGTTGGGTTTATTGATAGAATGGTTGGGTTTATTGATAGAATGGTTGTGTTTATTGATAGAATGGTTGTGTTTATTGATAGAATGGTTGTGTTTATTGATAGAATGGTTGGGTTTATTGATAGAATGGTTGTGTTTATTGATAGAATGGTTGGGTTTATTGATAGAATGGTTGTGTTTATTGATAGAATGGTTGTGTTTATTGATAGAATGGTTGTGTTTATTGATAGAATGGTTGGGTTTATTGATAGAATGGTTGTGTTTATTGATAGAATGGTTGTGTTTATTGATAGAATGGTTGGGTTTATTGATAGAATGGTTGGGTTTATTGATAGAATGGTTGTGTTTATTGATAGAATGGTTGGGTTTATTGATAGAATGGTTGGGTTTATTGATAGAATGGTTGGGTTTATTGATAGAATGGTTGTTTATTGATAGAATGGTTGTGTTTATTGATAGAATGGTTGTGTTTATTGATAGAATGGTTGGGTTTATTGATAGAATGGTTGGGTTTATTGATAGAATGGTTGGGTTTATTGATAGAATGGTTGTGTTTATTGATAGAATGGTTGTGTTTATTGATAGAATGGTTGTGTTTATTGATAGAATGGTTGGGTTTATTGATAGAATGGTTGTGTTTATTGATAGAATGGTTGTGTTTATTGATAGAATGGTTGGGTTTATTGATAGAATGGTTGGGTTTATTGATAGAATGGTTGTGTTTATTGATAAAATGGTTGGGTTTATTGATAGAATGGTTGGGTTTATTGATAGAATGGTTGTGTTTATTGATAGAATGGTTGTGTTTATTGATAGAATGGTTGTGTTTATTGATAGAATGGTTGGGTTTATTGATAGAATGGTTGGGTTTATTGATAGAATGGTTGGGTTTATTGATAGAATGGTTGGTTTTATTGATAGAATGGTTGGGTTTATTAATAGAATGGTTGGGTTTATTGATAGAATGGTTGGGTTTATTGATAGAATGGTTGGGTTTATTGATAGAATGGTTGGGTTTATTGATAGAATGGTTGGGTTTATTGATAGAATGGTTGGGTTTATTGATAGAATGGTTGGGTTTATTGATAGAATGGTTGGGTTTATTGATAGAATGGTTGTGTTTATTGATAGAATGGTTGGGTTTATTGATAGAATGGTTGGGTTTATTGATAGAATGGTTGGGTTTATTGATAGAATGGTTGGGTTTATTGATAGAATGGTTGTGTTTATTGATAGAATGGTTGGGTTTATTGATAGAATGGTTGTGTTTATTGATAGAATGGTTGGGTTTATTGATAGAATGGTTGGGTTTATTGATAGAATGGTTGGGTTTATTGATAGAATGGTTGGGTTTATTGATAGAATGGTTGGGTTTATTGATAGAATGGTTGGGTTTATTAATAGAATGGTTGGGTTTATTGATAGAATGGTTGGGTTTATTGATAGAATGGTTGGGTTTATTGATATAATGGTTGGGTTTATTGATAGAATGGTTGGGTTTATTAATAGAATGGTTGGGTTTATTGATAGAATGGTTGGGTTTATTGATAGAATGGTTGGGTTAATTGATAGAATGGTTGTGTTTATTAATAGAATGGTTGGGTTTATTGATAGAATGGTTGGGTTTATTGATAGAATGGTTGGGTTTATTGATAGAATGGTTGGGTTTATTGATAGAATGGTTGTGTTTATTGATAGAATGGTTGTGTTTATTGATAGAATGGTTGTGTTTATTGATAGAATGGTTGGGTTTATTGATATAATGGTTGTGTTTATTGATAGAATGGTTGTGTTTATTGATAGAATGGTTGGGTTTATTGATAGAATGGTTGGGTTTATTGATAGAATGGTTGTGTTTATTGATAGAATGGTTGGGTTTATTGATAGAATGGTTGGGTTTATTGATAGAATGGTTGGGTTTATTGATAGAATGGTTGTTTATTGATAGAATGGTTGTGTTTATTGATAGAATGGTTGTGTTTATTGATAGAATGGTTGGGTTTATTGATAGAATGGTTGGGTTTATTGATAGAATGGTTGGGTTTATTGATAGAATGGTTGTGTTTATTGATAGAATGGTTGTGTTTATTGATAGAATGGTTGTGTTTATTGATAGAATGGTTGGGTTTATTGATAGAATGGTTGTGTTTATTGATAGAATGGTTGTGTTTATTGATAGAATGGTTGGGTTTATTGATAGAATGGTTGGGTTTATTGATAGAATGGTTGTGTTTATTGATAAAATGGTTGGGTTTATTGATAGAATGGTTGGGTTTATTGATAGAATGGTTGTGTTTATTGATAGAATGGTTGTGTTTATTGATAGAATGGTTGTGTTTATTGATAGAATGGTTGGGTTTATTGATAGAATGGTTGGGTTTATTGATAGAATGGTTGGGTTTATTGATAGAATGGTTGGGTTTATTGATAGAATGGTTGGGTTTATTGATAGAATGGTTGGGTTTATTAATAGAATGGTTGGGTTTATTGATAGAATGGTTGGGTTTATTGATATAATGGTTGGGTTTATTGATAGAATGGTTGGGTTTATTGATAGAATGGTTGGGTTTATTGATAGAATGGTTGGGTTTATTGATAGAATGGTTGGGTTTATTGATAGAATGGTTGGGTTTATTGATAGAATGGTTGGGTTTATTGATAGAATGGTTGTGTTTATTGATAGAATGGTTGGGTTTATTGATAGAATGGTTGTGTTTATTGATAGAATGGTTGGGTTTATTGATAGAATGGTTGGGTTTATTGATAGAATGGTTGGGTTTATTGATAGAATGGTTGGGTTTATTGATAGAATGGTTGGGTTTATTGATAGAATGGTTGGGTTTATTAATAGAATGGTTGGGTTTATTGATAGAATGGTTGGGTTTATTGATAGAATGGTTGGGTTTATTGATATAATGGTTGGGTTTATTGATAGAATGGTTGGGTTTATTAATAGAATGGTTGGGTTTATTGATAGAATGGTTGGGTTTATTGATAGAATGGTTGGGTTTATTGATAGAATGGTTGTGTTTATTAATAGAATGGTTGGGTTTATTGATAGAATGGTTGGGTTTATTGATAGAATGGTTGGGTTTATTGATAGAATGGTTGTGTTTATTGATAGAATGGTTGTGTTTATTGATAGAATGGTTGGGTTTATTGATAGAATGGTTGGGTTTATTGATAGAATGGTTGGGTTTATTGATAGAATGGTTGGGTTTATTGATAGAATGGTTGTGTTTATTGATATAATGGTTGGGTTTATTGATAGAATGGTTGGGTTTATTGATAGAATGGTTGGGTTTATTGATAGAATGGTTGGGTTTATTGATAGAATGGTTGGGTTTATTGATAGAATGGTTGTGTTTATTAATAGAATGGTTGGGTTTATTAATAGAATGGTTGGGTTTATTAATAGAATGGTTGGGTTTATTAATAGAATGGTTGTGTTTATTAATAGAATGGTTGGGTTTATTAATAGAATGGTTGGGTTTATTAATAGAATGGTTGGGTTTATTGATAGAATGGTTGGGTTTATTAATAGAATGGTTGGGTTTATTAATAGAATGGTTGGGTTTATTAATAGAATGGTTGTGTTTATTAATAGAATGGTTGGGTTTATTGACAGAATGGTTGTATTTATGAATAGAATGGTTGTATTTATTGATAAAATAGTTGTATTTATCGATGGTATGGCTGTATTTATTGATAGTGTTTGTATTTCTTGATATAATAGTTATATTTATTGATAAAATGAAGGTAGTTATTCGTAAAATGGAAGTGGTTATTGAAACCAGTTTTTGAAACAACCATGGAGTTACATCTAATTTTTAAAACAAAAAAATGAAGGAGAGCTGTTACAATGTATTATGTCGCTATACTATTGACTGCCAGAGGCGTAGCTTAGGGCGGCAGGGGGTACAGATGTACCCGGGCGCCAGCTAGTTAGGGGGCGCCAAAATGTGCTTTGGTTTTATTTTATTGATGAAAATAATGGGTTTGAGAGTTGTAAAAAGGAAAAGAGGGCGCTTTAAAATGAATCTTGTCCCCGGGCGCCAAACACTCTAGCTACGCCTCTGTTGACTGCCATTGGCAGTTAACAAACACATTAAAAGTAGTTTAAAATACAACAAGTTAAATGTTTTTAGTTCTGATTTAATCAGCATGTCGACGAAATGCATTCTTCTATTTATGTAGTTTTACCAAAGACCAGAAACTGAATGTTTTATTTTTATCCTTATCAACTTAGTCCTAAATCAAGATAAAAACATCACTTAATCCATGTCACAATAGTTTTGACAAATGGAAGCGCGTTAGCTCACAGATACTTGTAATTATTTCATGTGCTGAAGTTTGAGCTCCCATAAACTCAGACAAACACAATTGTAATTCTCACACTTCTATCGCGTCGATGATTTAAAAGCTTTCCCAACACTACAGATCTCGGGCGCGCTTCGCAGTGGTCAAACACGGTTATCAATATTGGTTAACCCATTTGGCCAGCTAATGTGACACAAAGATTGGTTAGCCCTTTTGGCCAGCTAATGTGACACACAGTTCTCCTGATGACATATCACAAAGTGATGTTGGACAATGGTATCTGAGAAAAGGTTGACGCAGTCATTTGGTAATTTAGAGATGGACAGTGTGCGTATCCGTCAGATTGAATAACACGTGGTAACTAGATCGAATGACATGGGGTAACTAGATCGAATGACATGGGGCAACTAGATCGAATGACATGGGGTAACTAGATCGAATGACATGGGGCAACTAGATCGAATGACATGGGGTAACTAGATCGAATGACATGGGGTAACTAGATCGAATGACATGGGGCAACTAGATCGAATGACATGGGGTAACTAGATCGAATGACAAAGGGTAACTAGATCGAATGACATGGGGAAACTAGATCGAATGACATGGCGTAACTAGATCGAATAACATGGGGTAACTAGATCAAATGACAAAGGGGTAAATAGATCAACTGACAAAGGGGTAACTAGATCAAATAACAAGGGGTAACTAGAACAAATAACATGGGGTAACTAGATCAAATGACAAAGGGGTAACTAGATCAAATGACGTCGGATAACTAGATCAAATAACATGGAGTGAGTAGATCAAATGACATGGGGTGACTAGATCAAATGACAAAGGGGTAACTAGATCAAATGACAGTATTGTTACGATCTTATTTCTGATTTGGAGAACGGTCCGTGTGTTTCAAATGTTACGGACATTGTTCTCCTTACTGGCACCAAGTTCTCTGACTTCACTACACACGCATCCATGCTGGGTCCACACTTTACTGCACACACATCCATGCGTCGTCCACACTTTACTGCACACACACCCATGCGTCGTCCACACTTCACTACACACATCCATGCTTGGTCCACACTTCCCTACACATATCCATGCTTGGTCCACACTTTACTGCACACACATCCATGCGTCGTCCACACTTCACGACAAACATCCATGCTTGGTCCACACTTCCCTACACATATCCATGCGTGGTCCACACTTTACTGCACACACATCCATGCGTCGTCCACACTTCACGACACACATCCATGCTTGGTCCACACTTCCCTACACACATCCATGCTTGGTCCACACTTCACTACACACACATCCATGCTTGGTCCACACTTCACTATACACACATCCATGCTTCGTCCACACTTCACTACACACATCCATGCTTGGTCCACACTTCCCTACATACACACCCATGCTTGGTCTACATTTCACTACATACACATCCACGCTTGGTCCACACTTAAGATCAACTCACAATGTCCAATCAAAGTATAACAATCTCTTCTCTTTAAATAGTTTGCTTCTGGTGTGTCCGGCTTTTCGAAACCACCCTCACTACCCCCAACCCTACCCCCAACTCCACATGCTTTATTAATAGTATTATGTGAACAAAGGCTGTCATTCGTGACGTGTGAACTCAGGTAAGAGAAATTCTTTGGGGGGGGGGCGGGGAGACGACTATTACATCTATCAATAAAGAACCGCGGACTATTTAGGACTGTCGGTAGGACTATTGTTTAAAGACCGGCAGGTAGGACGTAGGACAGTCTATAGGTCTATGGCTTAAAGGCTGCATATTTAACACTTGGACCCACCTGGTATTTTCTCAAAACAACCGGACCCGGTGTAAAAAACAACAACTGCACCCGGTTCAGCCCTAGTCTTTATTATTACAGCAAATGGAAGTTTACAAAACGTTCTTCACAAAACTCTTCACAGCATTGACAAACTTGTCCTCAGACCACGCTCATCTCCACCGACTGAATAGCTTGCACCTTCTCACTACAATGAGCACTCAGCATACCCACAAGAGCGTTCAGCAACTCACGATCAACAACTTTTATAATCATCCAGGCTCCCAAAACCAGCTCATAACAATGATATATATATATAAACAATCACACAATATATATGGATGCTTCAAAGCGCTTTTTAAAAGGCAAAAGGCACGTGCCCAGGTACTCGTAATATAACAAGACACATGTCACCAGGTGTTCTCAGGATGACAGGACACGTGTCACCAGGTTCTCTCATGATGACAGGACACGTGTCACCAGGTGTTCTCATGATGACAAGACACGTGTCACCAGGTGTTCCCATGATGACATGACACATGCAAACAAGTGTTCTCAGGTGACACTATGACAAGAGACATATTCCTTGATGTTTCCACTTTGACAGGATATCCATAGACAGATGTTTTTATATGACAATACTGGTAATATTCAGTGTGCAATTTAAATGTAAATGCCATAAAATAAATTTCTTTCGAAGACCTCAGGTTGGCATATGCAACACACATGGCTCTCTGAATAATGCGTTGTATTAGACACATACTTGTTGTTTTGTATTAAACACATACTTGTTGTTTTGTATTAAACACATACATGTTGTTTTGTATTAAACACATACACGTTGTTTTGTATTAAACACATACTTGTTGTTTTGTATTAAACACATACTTGTTATTTTGTATTAAACACATAATTGTTGTTTTGTATTAAACACATACATGTTGTTTTGTATTAAACACATACACGTTGTTTTGTATTAAACACATACTTGTTGTTTTGTATTAAACACATACTTGTTGTTTTGTATTAAACACATACATGTTGTTTTGTATTAAAGACACATTCGATGGGTTGTGTTAAACGTTCCTTTAGTGTTTTATGGTATCTTTCTATCTTTCTATCTATCTTTCTATCTATCTATCTTTCTTTCTTTCATTCTTCATTCTTTCTTTCGTACTTACCTTCTACAAACCAAGTTCTTTAAATAAAAAGAAAGCCCCACGTGCAATTAGCGCGAGGCAGAAGCCAAAAACAATACCTTGTAGTATACCTGACTGAATACCTGAATACCCGACTTACCTGTACACAAGGTGGGATTGTCAGGAATGGGAATGGGAAAATATGTAACTATGTGCGTGGCAAGAGATTACTGTGTGGAATATGTGGCAATAACTATAGTGCATGATTGTTTTCTATGGCATGTGATTGTTTTCTATGGTATGTGATTGTTTTCTATGGTATGTGATTGTTTTCTCTATGGTGTGTGTTCTTCTTCTTATGGTCTGTGATTGTTTTCTCTATGGTGTGTGTTCTTCTTCTTATGGTCTGTGATTGTTTTCTCTATGGTGTGTGTTCTTCTTCTTATGGTCTGTGATTGTTTATTCTATATTCTGTGACTGTTTACTACGGTAAATCATTCCGACTGACGCGTTCTACGACCAATCAAGTTTCATGGTCGGCACAAAACTCTTATCGACGGGTGGTGACTGTGTCTGTAGTCAGGGTTTATCGGAGTAGGCGTTAGTGGCATAGTCAAAGTTGGTCAGTTAGGGAAGACGTTAATGTTTGGAAGTGTAAGGCGTCTTCTCAACCCCAGGTTGTAGAAGTCTTGTTTATATCTTTGTCGGAATGGTATACATCAGTGGTTCTCAAGCTTCCTAATGCTGCGACCCTATAACACAGTTCCTCATGTTGTGGTGACTCCAACTCCACAAAATTATGATCGTCGCTGCTTCATAACTGTAGAGTGTATGTGTTTTCTGATGGTCTTAGGCGACCCCCCTGAAAGGGTCGTTCGACCCCCAAAGGGGTCGCAACCCATAGGTTGAGAGTCGCTGATATACTTGGTTTTATGTTGGAACCAACAAAAGGTTAGTGATTGATTGACACCAATAAATCTAATTAAATAAACAAGAACAAAGACACGGTGCATGTATGTGCATCCATTCACAGGCTGAGTTCTCAATGTGGCCAGATTTCACTCGTCGCATAGTCCTTAATGGATTTAGTTTGATACTGTTATAAACATGTGTTGGTACAATAAGAAAAACGTTTCCTTGAATAGAACAGTCGAATACAACAGTCGAAAAGAACAGTAGTATAGAAAAGTCAAATAGAACCGTAAAATACAACAGTCAAATAGAACATTCAAATATAACAGTCAAATACAAAAGTCAAACAGAACAGCCAAATAGAACAGTCGAAAAAACATAAACGGTCTGTCGTCAATATCTTTGTTTCTCATAAAATTGTAAGATTGCCACCTACAATATGATGAGTTGGTCATTATGAAGATGCCACCTACAACAAGATGAATTGGTCATTATGAAGATGCCACCTACATCAAGATGAATTGGTCATTATGAAGATGCCACCTACATCAAGATGAATTGGTCATTATGAAGATGCAACCTACATCAAGATGAATTGGTCATTATGAAGATGCCACCTACAACAAGATGAATTGGTCATTATGACGATGCAACCTACAACAAGATGAATTGGTCATTACGAAGATGCCACCTACAACAAGATGAATTGGTCATTACGAAGATGCCACCTACAACAAGATGAATTGGTCATTATGAAGATGCCACCTACAACAAGATGAATTGGTCATTACGAAGATAGATGCCACCTACATCAAGATGAATTGGTCATTATGAAGATGCAACCTACATCAAGATGAATTGGTCATTATGAAGATGCCACCTACAACAAGATGAATTGGTCATTATGACGATGCAACCTACAACAAGATGAATTGGTCATTACGAAGATGCCACCTACAACAAGATGAATTGGTCATTATGAAGATGCCACCTACAACAAATTGTCTGTAACATCAAGTTTGTTAGTTCGACAGGCTGTTATCACCAGTGAGACAATTGACTTGTTGATTACATCAAGGATGTTACCAACAGCGATCATATACATTACATGGCTGTACTTTCATAAGAGAAAATCTGTTCTAGGTGCAATTTGAAAGTCGCAGATTTATAAGAAAGCAAAATATACAACGAATTATGAATGTTCATACTATTAGTCAATTTTGAGCTTACAGCCTACGACCCCTACTATTGAGAAGAAGTCATCGTCCCTGAATACTCCATGTTACAAAGAGTTAATATCCAATTAATGTACTGATATTTGACTTTTGCCCCAGTCTACAAATGGACGATTTCCAAACGACATTTTTCTCTACCCCATGACGCACTTTGGCTACTCTACTTCGCTGCTTTAGTTCAGGGCTAAATATGAAATCATCTCGAGGAAGGTAAGCAGCACACGTGAGGATGACATAAAGCAGACGCCTGACACCAGACGTGTGTTTGGACTTTCAATGGCCTATGTATAGAAACACTCTTTGTCGGCACTTACGGAACAACAGAAGAACGAAGAGGAACTCTGTTTTGACTGTGATCTCCTGAAGCAGTTTGCGGTAAACAAGGACAACAGATGTAGCCATATGGTCATGCGCCTCTCACCTTCTCACCACAAGCAGGCATCTTTCAACATGGCGGCCGACTCACAGCTGTACAGGTTTGAAGGAGAAGCGTGCCTTTAGTACTCTATCTGGCTCTCAAAGTTGTGTTTCTCTTAGGTTTTGAGGATGTTCACTCAGTGTAGTAAAACACATCAATCCGCACCTCCACGCCCAACACAAACCATTCTTTTTCCCTTATATCCCCATACAAAAATTCTTTTACTTATGAATTATCAATCTTTTTGTTATGTCCCAATACAAATCAATATTTTCCCATATGTTCCAATAAAATATCCATAATTTCCCCTATGTCTTAATAAAATATCCATAATTTCCGCTATGTCTCAATAAAATATCAATATTTTCCCCCATGTCTTAATAAAATATCCATATTTTCCCCCATGTCTCAATAAAATATCCATATTTTCCCATATGTCCTAATACTATAGGAGCCATAATGATCAATTCATTGATCGTGGGTCCTCAAAACATAAAAAATGACAAGTCAATATTTTCCCGTATGTCCCAATACATATTATTATTTTTATTATCAGGGGTCTTATATAGCGCGGTACCCAAGCCTATTCCCGTATGGCCCAACACAAATCAATTTTTTAATGTCCAATTACAAATAAATATTTTCACCCATGTCCCAATACATATTCATGTATACTCCTATATCCCAATACATATCAATCTATTCCCTTATGTCCAACATAAAACACATTTTTTAAGTCCCAATAAAAATCAATGCTTTTCTTATGTATCAATGCAAATAAATATTTTCCCCTATGTCCCAATACATATTCATGAATACTCCTATGTCCCGATACATTACAATCTTTTCCCCTAAATCCCAATACACATCAATCTTTTCCCTCTATGTCCCAATAGAAACAATCTTTTAGCTCTATGTCCCAAAAGAAACAATCTTTTCATTCATGTCCCAATACACATCAATCTGACCCACTGCTCACATCAATCTGACCCACTGCTCACATCCATCTGACCCACTGCTCACATCCATCTGACCCACTGCTCACATCCATCTGACCCACTGCTCACATCCATCTGACCCACTGCTCACATCCATCTGACCCACTGCTCACATCCATCTGACCCACTGCTCACATCCATCTGACCCACTGCTCACATCCATCTGACCCACTGCTCACATCCATCTGACCCACTGCTCACATCCATCTGACCCACTGCTCACATCCATCTGACCCACTGCTCACATCCATCTGACCCACTGCTCACATCCATCTGACCCACTGCTCACATCCCACCCACTCGGTGACCGTGGAAACAAACCCCACCCTCTACTTCACGACTTACAAGTTACAGTTTCTAATCCTACGGATGGTCAAGGAACAAACAAACAAAAAAGTCCACCGCATTGTCGTTGAACAACAATCCTATTTATTTATTGATGCAATCCGATTGTCTGCGGTTGGGCGGAACATTCACAATCTGAGTCATAAACAGCTATCAGGCGGTGAGGTATTTTGTATCCTCATGTCTAACTAATTATAGTATCATCACAGATTCGATTGGTGAGGTTTCTATTGTGAGTGTGATGGGAAGTAGGCTAGCGTAGTGATAGTTCTATTGGAAAATATTACAGAGATCAGTGGTTCTCAACCTGTGGGTCGAGACCCCTTTGGGGTAGCATAAGACCATCGGAAAACACATATACTCTACAGTTATGAAGTAGGAACGAAAATAATTTCGAGGATGGGGGTCGGCACAACACGAGGAACTGTATTAAAGGGTCGCGGCATTAGGAAGGCTGAGAACCACTGACACAGATGGAGAAATTTGTAGCGCTCGGAGACTACTTCAGTGATACTAATTTAGGAGAGTATTACAAAATTACGTCATTTGGAGACGGCTTTTGTGATACTACTTTAGGGAGTACAATTATTGGGATACTTCTGTTAAAGATTATTGTACACTAAACTCAGAAGAAAGAAATGTGGGTGTTTAGTCATTAAAAGAAAAGAAAAGAAAAGGAAAAAGGCTTCATTTTATTTGCAGTAAGTTTATACATTTTGTACAACCGAACAGCATTTATAAAGCTTTAATATTCAAAGATTTTCATTGTTATTAATGCATCGCTTTTCTTATTTATGAACACACGATATGAAGTTGTCGTTGCCGTGGTGCGCCATATGAACACATAATATGAAGTTGTCGTTGCCGTGGTGCGCCATATGAACACATAATATGAAGTTGTCGTTGCCGTGGTGCGCCATATGAACACATAATATGAAGTTGTCGTTGCAGTGGTGCGCCATATGAACACATAATATGAAGTTGTCGTTGCAGTGGTGCGCCATATGAACACATAATATGAAGTTGTCGTTGCAGTGGTGCGCCATATGAACACATAATATGAAGTTGTCGTTGCAGTGGTGCGCCATATGAACACATAATATGAAGTTGTCGTTGCAGTGGTGCGCCATATGAACACATAATATGAAGTTGTCGTTGCAGTGGTGCGCCATATGAACACATAATATGAAGTTGTCGTTGCCTTGGTGCGCCATATGAACACATAATATGAAGTTGTCGTTGCAGTGGTGCGCCATATGAACACATAATATGAAGTTGTCGTTGCCGTGGTGCGACTTCTTGCCATTTTGTGTTTTGTAAAACGTGTTAGGACACTGTCCACACCAACATTGCGGGAATAATTTTTTCATCGACTCTCGGGACATTCAATTAAATGTTAATCGGGACATTCAATTAAATGTTATTCGGGAAATTCAATTAAATGTTTATCAAACTGAAATAAAACGAACACGAATCCGTGACTTGATACTTGTAAGGTTCATTGGGACGAGTTTATTGAATTGACCTTTGTCAAGTTTCAAAATTCATTACCGGAGAATTGCGGAATTGATCAGAAAACCTGAAACCGTAATCACTTTCGATTCGGAAGTGGACGCAACGTCAAGTGGAAGGAACACTGGTGGACAATGGTCAGCAACAGATAGATCTTGTACTGGAGTGACACAAGTGGAGGAGATGTTGTAGTTTGTATCGGACTGATTGAGTTTCTAAAGAGGTTAAGGAGATGTCGTAGTTGATGAGGTTACTAAGAATTGCGATGCTAAGAATGAGTTGCAGATTTTAATTAGTGGCTTTTTGAGAAATATTTATAAATGTATTGGTAATATAAAAATCCATCTGTTCTACCAGTTTTTTTTAAAAATTAATGCTGAAGTCAAACATTTTGTGGCGGACGGGGTGGTGTGAGGCTGAAGTCAAACATCGTGTGGGGGGTCGAGTGGTGTGAAGCTGAAGTCAAAAATATTGTGGGGGTCGAGTCACCGAGTGGTGTGAGTTTGAAGTCAAACACCTTGTGAGGGTCGAGTGGTGTGAGACTGAAGTCAAAAATATTGTGGGGGGTCGAGTCACCGAGTGGTGTGAGTTTGAAGTCAAACATCGTGTGAGGGTTGAGTGGTGTGAGGCTGAAGTCAAAAATATTGTGGGGGTCGAGTCACCGAGTGGTGTGAGTTTGAAGTCAAACATCGTGTGGGGGTCGAGTGGTGTGAGGCTGAAGTCAAAAATATTGTGGGGTGCCAGGTGGTGTAAAAGTTCGTAATGACCCGTACGAAAGTTTCTAACCAAAGAGCATCAGTATATAGATCTTTTATATTGTAAAATAGAACAACAACAACTGTATGATTACAGCACGCACGCAGTTAACAGGCACTTGACACAACTGTATGATTACAGCACGCACGCAGTTAACAGGCACTTGACACAACTGTATGATTACAGCACGCACGCAGTTAACAGGCACTTGACACAACTGTATGATTACAGCACGCACGCAGTTAACAGGCACTTGACACAACTGTATGATTACAGCACGCACGCAGTTAACAGGCACTTGACACAACTGTATGATTACAGCACGCACGCAGTTAACAGGCACTTGACACAACTGTATGATTACAGCACGCACGCAGTTAACAGGCACTTGACATTTTCAGATAAAACCATGCCATTGACTTTTGTCAGTACAATTGCACGAAAATATAAATGACTTTGTCACTTACAAAAATTCAATAAACACTGCCTCCCTTTCTTTTTTCAACTATCAAACCCATTATTTTCTCAAAAAAATAAAATCAAATCACATTTTGGCGTCCCTAATTAGTCTGGCGCCCAGGGAATCTGTCCCCCCTCCCTCCTTAGCTACGCCTCGAATCGTCCCGAACAATCAGAACTGCTGGTAGTTTGTACAAAGTCTTCCTTCAAAGTGTCGAATGAGATTGACTCTTTTGCTATTCCGTTATTGTGAAGTCCTATGTTATGTGACTTCACGTTTAAGCGTGCAGAAACAAGATGGCAAAAACAAAGATGGCAGAAACAAGATGGCAGAAACAAGATGGCAGAAACAATATGGTAAAATGAGGAAATAAAACGACAAGCGTGGGGATTGAGTTCGATGACACGGAGTCATTGAGGGGAAGGCAGACCCGGCGATACGGGTACGCTGTTAACATATCTCATCATAAGACGCAAGAAATTCGGCCTAATTAGAAGACGATTACCGCCGATGAGAGGATGGCGCAATAAAGCATTTTTAAACACGCCACGGTGTGTGGTTTTTTATCGAAATGACAAAGTGCGTGTAGATTAATGATCTGGACTGGGGTCCGGGGCAGCCTGCTGTGAAATTCGATCGGTCGCTGGTCCAGGGACGTAATTATCCCATTGGTAGCAGTCTGGTGTTTCAATCACTCTTTACGAGGCTGGGTGCCGTGCATTTTTTTTCGGTGCCCCGGGCGCCCCCTTCTGCGCCACGGGTGAGTGATATTTGTTTATGCCGCGCCAAAACACATTTAACCAGAAGGGATTTGCTATCCTCTGCTAACCCCACCCACGATAGAACTGCCCCTGTTCCTACTCACACTGAAAGTGGTCTCCCCTCCACACCCAAAGTAAAGGAAAAATATTGATTACAAATGTTGACCTTGTTAAGTACAAACATCAGTTGCTTTCTTGTTATCACTAAGTTGGAGGACCAAAAGGCCGCCCAGTTGTTTCAATGAAACTTAAAGAACTAAACAAGGCCGTCCAGTTGTTTCTATAAAACTGAAAGAGCTAAACAAGGCCGTCCAGTTGTTTCTATACAACTTAAAGAACTAAACACGGCCGTCCAGTTGTTTCTATACAACTTAAAGAACTAAACAAGGCCGTCCAGTTGTTTCTATAAAACTTAAAGAACTAAACAAGGCCGTCCAGTTGTTTCTATAAAACTGAAAGAGCTAAACAAGGCCGTCCAGTTGTTTCTATACAACTTAAAGAACTAAACAAGGCCGTCCAGTTGTTTCTATAAAACTGAAAGAACTAAACAAGGCCGTCCAGTTGTTTCTATACAACTTAAAGAACTAAACAAGGCCGTCCAGTTGTTTCTTTAAAACTTAAAGAACTAAACAAGGCCGTCCAGTTGTTTCTATAAAACCGAAAAAGCTAAACAAGGCCGTCCAGTTGTTTCTATAAAACTGAAAGAGCTAAACAAGGCCGCACAGTTGTTTCTATAAAACTGAAAGAGCTAAACAAGGCCGTCCAGTTGTTTCTTTAAAACTTAAAGAACTAAACAAGGCCGTCCAGTTTTTTCTTTAAAACTTAAAGAACTAAACAAGGCCGTCCAGTTTTTTCTATAAAACTTTAAGAACTAAAAAGGCCGTTTAGTTGTTTCTATAAAACTTAAAGAGCTCAAATTTCCGGACATTTAGAATAAGGTTTAAAACACAAAGGAATGTTACATATAGAAAATTCATCATGCAACACTGCACAAAGAGTATGGAGTTTACAAAGGTGTTTCTATACACAAAGGTGTCTCTATATAACAATGTTTACACCTTATGGGCAACATATAACGTGACGGACTCTTTTACTAGAAATAACCCATCTACTAAACAGTGGCGGCCCTAATGAGTGAACTTCCCATAAACAATGGCGGCCCTAATGAGTGAACTTCCCATAAACAGTGGCGGCCCTAATGAGTGAACTTCCCATACACAATGGCGGCCCTAATGAGTGAACTTCCCATAAACAATGGCGGCCCTAATGAGTGAACTTCCCATAAATAGTGGCGTCCCTAATGAGTGAACTTCCCATAAACAGTGGCGGCCCTAATGAGTGAACTTCCCATATACTAAACAATGGCGGCCCTACTGAGTGAACTTCCCATAAACAATGGCGGCCCTAATGCGTGAACTTCCCATAAAAAATGGCGGCCCTAATGCGTGAACTTCCCATCTACTAAACAATGTCGGCACTAATGAGTGAACTTCCCATAAATAGTGGCGGCCCTAATGAGTGAACTTCGCATAAGCAGTGGCGGCCCTAATGAGTGAACTTCCCATAAACAGTGGCGGCCCTAATGAGTGAACTTCCCATAAACTGTGGCGGCCCTAATGAGTGAACTTCCCATAAACAATGGCGGCCCCAATGAGCGAACTTCCCATAAACAGTGGCGGCCCTAATGCGTGAACTTCCCATAAATCCCATAACCAGTGGCGACCCTAATGCGTGAGCTTCCCATCTACTAAAGTTAATTGTCAAGACATGCATTCAAGTAAAAAGGTTAATTAGAATCCCAATTAGTTCTAACGTCTGGAAATTTTATTTTGCGCGTCTGTTGAACACGGCGTTACAGCCACAAACAATGACGTAGATAATTATTCACGGTGTTATACCAAGAAAACGTCATGGTTCGATTCAGGACAAGGAATTCCATGACAGGAAATCACGTTAAATTGAACACCGCTAAACAATCAGTGTTTAAATATAGATCATATCTATTGACACAATTATTGTTAAATTGTTACAATATTGAGTCCATACTGGTCAGAGGCGTAGCTAAGGGTGGGTCAAAGGGGCAGATGTCCCTGGGCGCCAGACTAGTTAGGTGCGCCAAAATGTGCTTTGATATTAATTTAATGTTTAAAATAATGGTTTTGAGAGTTAAAAAAAAAGAAAGTGAGGCTGTTAAAAATGAATCTTGTCCACGGGCGCCTACCCCTCTGGCTACGCCTCGGATACTGGTATCTTCTTTCTGAGACTTCAGACAATCATTTATTTATATTAAACTTCTATGGTGATATATAGATTTAAAACAGCAGCTATGTTATAGAACGCCACACACCTACTTGCTTATTGATGTGTGGAATTACCAAATATTGGTCGTTTATAGATTGGTGACTTATTTCTATTGATGCATATTTGTAGTGGTTGACACAATGGTGACTTATTTCTATTGATGCATATTTGTAGTGGTTGACAGATTGGTGACTTATTTCTATTGATGCATATTTGTAGTGGTTGACAGAATGGTGACTTATTTCTATTGATGCAAATTTGTAGTGGTTGACAGATTGGTGACTTATTTCTATTGATGCACATTTGTAGTGGTTGACAGAATGATGACTTATTTCTATTGATGCATATTTGTAGTGGTTGACAGATTGGTGACTTATTTCTATTGATGCATATTTGTAGTGGTTGACAGATAAGTGACTTTTTTCTATTGATGCAAATTTGAAGTGGTTGACAGATTGGTGACTTATTTCTATTGATGCATATTTGTAGTGGTTGACAGATTGGTGACTTATTTCTATTGATGCATATTTGTAGTGGTTGACAGTTTGGTGACTTATTTCTCTTGATGCATATTTGTAGTGGTTGACAGATTGGTGACTTATTTCAATTGATGCACATTTGAAGTGGTTGACAGATTGGTGACTTATTTCTATTGATGCACATTGAAGTGGTTGCCAAATTGGTGATTTATTTCTATTGATGCACATTTGAAGTGGTTGACAGATTGGTGACTTATTTCTATTGATGCAAATTTGAAGTGGTTGACAGATTGGTGACTTGTTTCTATTGATGCACATTTGAAGTGGTTGACAGATTGGTGACTTATTTCTATTGATGCACATTTGAAGTGGTTGACAGATTGGTGACTTATTTCTATTGATGCAAATTTGTAGTGGTTGGCAGATTGGTGACTTATTTCTATTGAGGCAAATTTGTAGTGGTGGACAGATTGGTGAGTTATTTCTATTGATGCAAATTTGTAGTGGTGGACAGATTGGTGACTTATTTCTATTGATGCAAATTTGAAGTGGTGGACAGATTGGGAAAACGCATTTTGTCATACATCACTTGATTGAATAAAAGTTGTATGCTCTACATCAGTGTATGCTCCACATCAACGTATGCTCCACATCAGTGTATGCTCCACATCAACGTATGCTCCACATCAACTTTTTCTCTACATCAATGTATGCTCCACATCAGTGTATTTTCCACATCAGTTTATGCTAGACATCAACGTATGCTCCACATCAGTGTATGCTCCGCATCAGTGTATGCTCCACATCAACGTATGTTCCACATCAGTATATTTTCCACATCAGTTTATGCTCCTCATTAATTTATGCTCCACATCAGTGTATGCTCCACATCAACGTATGCTCCACATCAACGTATGTTCCACATCAGTGTATTTTCCACATCAGTTTATGCTCCACATCAACGTATGCTCCACATCAGTGTATGCTCCCCATCAGTGTATGCTCCACATCAGTGTATGCTCCACATCAACGTATGCTCCACATCAACGCATGCTCCACATCAACGTATGCTCCACATCAACGTATGCTCTACATCAGTGTATGCTCCACATCAACGTATGTTCCACACCAAAGTATGCTCTTCATCAGCGTGTGCTCCACATCAACGTATGCTCCACATCAACGTATGCTCCACATCAACGTATGCTCCACATCAACGTATGCTCCACATCAACGTATGCTCCACATCAACGTATGCTCCACATCAACGTATGCTCCACATCAACGTATGCTCTACATCAGCGTGTGCTCCACATCAACTTATGCTCCACATCAACGTATGCTCCACATCAACGTATGCTCCACATCAACGTATGCTCCACATCAACGTATGCTCCACATCAGCGTATGCTCCACATCAGCGTATGCTCTACATCAGCGTATGCTCCACATCAACGTATGCTCCACATCAACGTATGCTCCACATCAACGTATGCTCCACATTAACGTTTGCTCCACATCAACGTATGCTCCATATCAACGTATGCTCCACATCAACGTATGCTCCACATCAACGTATGCTCTACATCAGTGTATGCTCCACATCAGTGTATGCTCCACATCAACGTATGCTCCACATCAACGTATGCTCTACATCAATGTATACCCCACATCGGCGTATGCTCCTAGATGGCAGTGTGTCAGTTAGCCACATTACTAAACCTCACAGACATAACCTACTCTTTTAATGGATATAACAATGTCAGAGCCCGCCATTTTGTGATATAACAATGTCAGAGCCCGCCACTTTGTGATATAACAATGTCAGAGCCCGCCATTTTATGATATAACAATGTCAGAGCCCGCCATTTTGTGATATAACAATGTCAGAGCCCGCCATTCTGTGATATGACAATGTCAGAGCCCGCCATTTTGTGATATAACAATGTCAGAGCCCGCCATTTTGTGATATAACAATGTCAGAGCCCGCCACTTTGTGATATAACAATGTCAGAGCCCGCCATTTTATGATATAACAATGTCAGAGCCCGCCATTTTGTGATATAACAATGTCAGAGCCCGTCATTCTGTGATATGACAATGTCAGAGCCCGCCATTTTGTGATATAACAATGTCAGAGCCCGCCATTCTGTGATATAACAATGCCAGAGCCTGCCATTCTGTGATATAACAATGCCAGAGCCTGTCATTATGTTATATAACAATGTCAGAGCCAGCCATTCTGTGATATATATATATATAAGAATGTCAGAACATGCCATTCTATCACGTAACAATGTCAGAGCCTGCCATTCTGTGATATAACAGTGTCAGAGCCTGCCATTCTATAGTGTCAGAGCCTGCCATTCTATAGTGTCAGAGCCTGCCCTTCTATAGTGTCAGAGCCTTCCATTCTTTGATATAACAGTGTCACAGCCTGCCATTCTACGATACGTCCAAATCGATTAGTTCCGATGAACTCATTGTACAGGTTATGCCATTTATTTCAAACAAATGTTCGTGAAACAGGAGCAGAGAGTTGTTCAAACATTCAACAGTGGTGACAAATTAGTCCGCAAAAACACCCCATAATCCAGTTATGACCGGCACGTTCCCCCAACTCAAGGAACACCAGTTATGACCGGCACGTTCCCCCAACTCAAGGAACACCAGTTATGACCGGCACGTTCCCCCAACTCAAGGAACACCAGTTACGACCGGCACGTTCCTCCAACTCAAGGAACACCAGTTACGACCGGCACGTTCCCCCAACTCAAGGAACACCAGTTCAGTGTTGAGCTTTTCTGAGGTTTACCACTTAATTCCCGAGTTGATCTATTGAATCAACACATGCGCACTCGACTGAGCCTTCCCGATAGGACAAGTTACACATGAGTAAATTAGATATACATGTTTCCGTTGGGGGATTCTTGTTGGATACGAACCAAAACTGGACGTGATTAGTGTTAGCACAGGAGTAGGTTTGCGTTCTGACACTGGATGTGACCAGACAAATTAGTTACAGGAGATTAGGAACACCAAACCGTAAGTCGGTTAAGACTTCCCAGGTGAAGTTCCACCGGGGTGGGGGGGGGGGTCAACACCTGGTGCTGGTGCGATTGGGTCATTTCAGAAGTGTGTTTGGAAATATATGGTGGGTGTGGGGGGGGGGGAAGCTTCCGATCAAGCTGTTCAGTAAAGAAACAAGGATAACGTGGTTTGTGGAAGTGGATAAACAACATTAGGACCGTCAAGCTAAATTCAGCAGGGAACAAAACAACAACAACAACAACAACAACAACAACGACAACAACAAACAAACAAGTTATTAATCAACCCTTAAAAAGGAAGTTGTTTCGTATAAATCCTTTATATGCCTTAAAAAAAACTATTTTATGTCATTTTGATATTCCAATCACCCCCCCCCCCCCCCCGCGCTTTTACATCGCAGATTTATTTCTTCTACAATTTCAAAAAAAAACCAAAGGAAACTATTACGCACCAAACGCACTTGCGATTTTCAAAAGAAACAAGAAAAGCATCTCATTTAGTGCAGTTATCGGGAATCTCATTTAGTGCAGTTATCGGGAATCTCATTTAGCGCAGTTATCGGGAATCTCATTTAGCGCAGTTATCGGGAATCTCATTTAGTGCAGTTATCGGGAATCTCATTTAGTGCAGTTATCGGGAATCTCATTTAGTGCATTTATCGGGAATCTCATTTAGTGCAGTTATCGGGAATCTCATTTAGTGCAGTTATCGGGAATCTCATTTAGTGCAGTTATCGGGAATCTCATTTAGTGAAGTTATCGGGAATCTCATTTAGTGCAGTTATCGGGAATCTCATTTAGTGCAGTTATCGGGAATCTCATTTAGTGCAGTTATCGGGAATCTCATTTAGTGCAGTTATCGGGAATCTCATTTAGTGCAGTTATCGGGAATCTCATTTAGTGCAGTTATTGTGGACATCAGTACCATCCTACTTCCTTCCTCTTCCGCTTGAAAAAACAGGACAAGCGGATTTGGGGGGGTTGGGGTGGAGGGTGGGGCTGAAACTTTGTTTGTCATCGGCCGAATTTCAGCTCGACCGGTTGACGGGAAATAAGTCAATCAGCTGTCCGAAAATTTTGGCTGTCAGAAACACACAAACAATAGCGATGTTAATTTAAAGAATTTCAAAATTAACGTAAAGACAGAATACTGTTGGGCTAATCATGCATACAGTTTATAAAAATAAATCAACTTTAAAAAAAAAAATCCAAAAACAAGTATTTAAAGTTACTAATATCATTAGTTGCTATGTTTGGGCTTTGCCAGTGTCATACAACTTCTTGGAGTTCACCATTTTTTCTCCTTAAGAAGCTTGTGACATCTTGGTTCCTCACTGTACGTAAGTCATACTAGTCAATGACGTACAGTAACCTAGGACAAGATTTCTTGAAGATAATCCACAATACTTTATTCATGATCACATCAATTGCAACTGATGATGATCCAGAGTGCTGAACCCATTGACCTTGTGTTATCTTTATAAAGGTTGAGAGACAGCTTGTGGTGATGACACACAGATCTTTGAACTAATATTTAAACACTTCATGTAACAAAGCCTTTGGGAAATTTGAGTCGCCGTATGACATAGGAACTTTGGACTGAGACCAGCATGTGAAATTGTGTTTGGAGAAAAAACATCTTGGATGAATCTGCCCAACAACTTGTCTTTACTGGAAACTTTTACCAAGTGTCGACATCTTTGGCTGATTTGGTTTGCTGGTCATTTTGTACGTCAAAGTCAAAGAATTGTTTCAACTTCAACGTCATAATGAAATGATCTTTTCTGATTTCATCATTTAAAAAATAAAATAATTGGAACTTGTGCAAGGGTAATCTGAAGAGAAGAGCATAACAAACATCTATAGGATTATATTAATAACAAACATCTATAGGATTATATTAATAACAAACATCTATAGGATTATATTAATAAATCAGACCAATAAGCTTACAGACATAAATTCAATTAACTGAAATTGAAATTAGATTCAGACTTTTTTCTTATTTAGATTATGAACATGATATATTTAATGTCTATAAACATAATGTATTTAAAGCCTACTAACATAATGTATTTAAAGCCTACTAACATAATGTATTTAAAGCCTACTAACATAATGCATTTAATGTCAATTTCATTTATTTTAAAGCTCATTTATAAATTATTTAGAAAATTACAACTAAAATAAATTGGATCATTCTATTCAACATTTTGAAACATATTTTATAGTTTTTTCCAATACCTGTTAATACTATTATTACTACGAAAAGCTAAATAAGCATTAGGCGTTATAATAAGTAACAAACATATATGCTACTCTGCTTATTTATGCTTATAACTTAGATTTATACTTAGGGGCCTAAAATACATTTTGTTAAGTATTTGAATACTATCTTAGTATTCTACTAATATTAATTAGAGGAGTATCCACTGTCGTGATGGTATCACGCCACTACCTGGACATCTAATATTAGTATGCATACTATTTGCACTAGACTGGCCTAATTATAATCCTAGGTCTAATCTGATTATACAATAATAATTTAGTGTGGTAAAGTCAATACAAATGAAATAACCTATTGTATTACACTATGAATATTGCTATTTCTAAATAGACTTAGTAATAAATATTTAATATGATTAATGGTATTTATTAAAAGTGTGTGTGTGTGGGGGGGGGGGGGTTTCCATTAATTACGTCAACAATTTTAAAACAATTTTTGCCCCCCCCCCTCCCAATTGTCAAACTTTCAATGACCCCCGCCCTTAAGTAATTATGTCAACATTTTTTTACCCCTCCCTTTCCCATCAAAAAATGAATTATAATATAAAAAAATATGTAAACAGTCCACATTTTACCTTGTGATGATCTATTTTAATAACACAAAATTTTAGGAAAAGCATTTTATTGCATCTTTCGCTTGTTAATCAACAAGTTAAAATGTTTGACACTTAAATTTTATATTGCAGAATCAATGAACATTTTGTTAAAGACTAATTATCTTTCTTTGTGGAAGTATAAATAGGATTATTGTTCGTATAGTTGACAACTATAACATAGTTTCTAGCTGCTATCATCTTTCCAGGGAGTAGCCTGGTGTTGCTCTGTCGTAACAATGGGCATAGTAGCTGATTTATTATTTTCATCTTGCGGAAATGATATAATGTCAACGTCATTCTCATCTAACCATTCAGCTTTTAAAATAGAAACATTGTCTGTGTGAGCAACACTGGCCTTACGCTCTATATCTCTGTCTCATGGATTGTGCAAATTCGTTCAAGCAGCGATGTTATTATTGTTACTCACATTACTTTCCCCTGAATCTCAAAAATATCATATTCCTACTCTATCGATATCATTTATCTTGACTGCACATGACACTTGAACCTTGTCCTTGTTCCATACCTGCAACATGATCGCAAACATACCGCCCTAGTCATTTGCGATAAACAGAATCTACAGGCGAAGAGAAGCCAACTTTTGACTTCTCTTGCACTAACAAAGTGTGCTAACATTCTGACCAGCCATCAGCAGTGCACAGACAGACACACATGAAATAAATATTGTTAAAAGCCTAAAAATTAAATAACTATTTCAATTTACACTCATTAATTTTTTTAAAAATAATGTAATTGCCAGACAATTTTTAAGATTAAAATTTTAATAGAGAAAACATGATTGTTTACGTCAACTAATCTACCCCCTCCCCCTTGTCAACAATTGTCAAACATTTCCAACCCCCCCCCCCCCTTTACTTTGTTTATATAATTAATGGACGACTTCAAGGCCCTAGTAGTTTTATGCCCTATTAGTTATTAATTAGGCCCTTAATAGTTTCATTTTTTTAAAACTTAATATTTCTCTTAGTACCGGTATTAGTAGGCCTATGGTCATTTATAGTTTGCATTATCAGGGGCCCCATTATGTAAATATGCATTATAATTATCATTATATCTGTAGACCTGTTAATTAGTGTTAATACTGGTACTAGTAATCCTCAGTAAAATAATCAAGAAGGGTAATACTAGCAATAGCAATTGGCCGGTCATGGGCCCTATTAGTATTAGGCCCTGTTAGTTATTAATTAGGCCCCTAGTATTATCATTATTTTTTAAACTCAGTATTTCTATTAGTACCGGTATTATAGGCCTATTAGATGATCAATCATAGTTTGCCTTATCAGGGGCCAGTCATAGACGTGTTACTACTGATCAGTAGTCGTGGGCGTGTTACTACTGACCAGTAGTCATGGGCGTGTTACTGCTGACCAGTAGTCATGGGCGTGTTACTACTGACCAGTAGTCATAGACGTGTTACTAATGACCAGTATTGATAGACGTGTTACTACTGACCAGTAGTCATAGACGTGTTTCTACTGACCAGTAGTCATAGACGTGTTTCTACGAGTCTACTGTACATGGTTATTAAATAATTTGCCTAACGCTTGTAGTTGTAAAATGTCTGGGTTAATAAACTTGTCCACTAATTGAATCAACTTTTATTTTGTCCCCTCCGTTATTACCCATCGTCTTCTGGACCCACTTCCCCGACCCTCTGTCCCCTCCCCGACCCACTGTCGCCCCCCGGCCCCACTGCCCACCCCCGCACGACATGGGCAGATAACCGGAGCAAACAATCGCATGAAAATAGAACTTGTCGCTCAGGTGCTAAAGACCCCAATCAATGAAGGTCAGGTATGTGACGCCAGATAAAGACATCAGACGCAAGTCGCCATAAGCCAGAATGTCACGTTCACTATATTTATAGCTCCTATATTTACAATTTAAAGAATTGCAACGTCATAGAACGCTCCGATTTTTAATTTAAAAAAAAAAAGTTTAACAATTTTGAAGCCTTTTTATTCTTATAAGAAAAACTGTAAAAAAATAAAAATAAATAAAAGATTAAACTTAATAAAAAAAATTAATAGCGCCTAAATATTAATATTGGATTTGTGAACAAATATTAAAGATTTAATTTTACCTTTTGGAGATGCAAGGAGAGTTGTGTGTGTGAGGGGGATTTGTGTGCGGGGGGATTAGGCAACTTGTCCTGGGAAAAAAGTGTGGTTACTTACCCAAGACCCCACCCTTTTTTATCTCCAAAATAAATATGTATTTATTTCTTAACAAAATGGAAAAAATTTAAAAATACGGGAACGCCGTTCCCGTGCATTCCTGCAGGACTATTGTAACTATTGTAACTCTCTATTGTAACTATTGTAACTTTCTATTGTAACTACTGAAATATTATATTGTAACTCTCTATTGTAACTATTATAACTCTTTAATGTAACTATTGTAACTCTCTATTGTAACCATCAATGTATTTATTTTAGCAATCCAAATAGAGCTGTAAAAACTACGATGACCAGAACAAAACCCCCAAACAGCAAACAAAACCCCCAAACAGCATTTATTCCATCATGTAAATCTCCTCACCAGACGTTTGGGTCGATCGTGTGCACCTGTCAGGACAGCTCCGAGTCGTTATTCCGGCTAATCCTGGTCCCCGATACCCGCCATTGATCACCAAACACTGCTCTTCGGACGGCCACCATCTTGGTCGAATGGGGCCTGGCAAGGGATGCGAGGGCGACACTCTCGGACGTCTGGTTCGTCTTCAGATACTTGTAAGACAGGGAGTGGGGTCCAAAGCATACACGGACCCCACCTCCTCCCTCCACTTCTCAACACTCAGCCCATTTATATAACGTATGAGATCCTAGGCGGGATCCGATAAAAGGGAACAGAGAGAGAGAAAAAAATGGATTTTTTCTCTTTTTCTTTCCGTGTTTTCAGAAAGTCTATGGCAGCCAAGTGAGAGGAGGAATCATAGAATGAATGAGGATGAGGGCTTGAGAGTTTTGAAGGATGGAGTCAGTGAGTCAGTGAGAACAGGATGGAGAGAAAGTAAAAAAAAAAGGATGTAATGTCCAAATATGTTGCTAGCGTTTGTGACCGACGGAGAAAAGTAAGATTTGGATAAAAATGTCGACACGAAAGGGAATGAGGGGAGGAAACTCTTGAATACCGCTTCCTTTTCATCTGTGCGTTTTATTTACATTCCACGGGCTATCGGCCTGTGCCGATGGAATCGGCCTGTATAATTTGGGGCAGTTTCCTACAGAAATTGGTTTTTCTCAAGGATTCTTTGAACAAAGGCGGAAGCAGAAGGAATGTAGAACTGAGAAAAGATATCAGAGCCAACAGCAGAGGGAAGAACGAAGGGAAAGAAGGCAGAAGGATATTTAGCGTTAAAGAACGTGATGCTGGCTAGAGGGGCTGAGGTGGGTGAAACAATTTTTTTGTGGTTAGTTTTTGAATTACTTGATGAGGCATTGAAAATGTGTCTGCGTTTGTAGTGGTGATGATAATGTAACGATTCCAATCAAGTTCAATTATTTGTATGTCAAATATAAAGGAAAGTCTTGAGAAAAATCTGATTAAAACGTGCAAGCTTTTTTTTATAAAATTCATCTCCATTATCCTAAAGTGTTTGTTTTTTCTTCGCCATTTATCAAAAATTATTTAGCTCATTATGCGTCTCTCATTCCATGTCTCCTGTTTCTAATTTCTAATTCTTATTTGTAAAATTCCAATGCTCCAGTTCCTAATTACTATTTCTATTTTTTAAAATTCCATGTCTCTCAGTCCAATTCTCCATTTTCAATTTCTAATTATTTTTGTTAAAAATTCCATGTGTCTCATTCCAATTCTCCATTATCTAATTTCTATTTTTAAAATTGCAAGTCTCTTATTCATTTTGCTTAAACTCTGTCATTCCTCCTAATTTCCACCCCCCCCCCTCCCCCGAATGTCAAAATTCCTGCGTCCACTAAATATCAACTAGCTTATCTCTATAAATATTTTCGTTAATAAATCATCAGACTTCCCACTGACAATACCCGCTTTTGGATTACATGCTGTAGCAGCTTAGTGGGTCACAGCCAAATATGTTTTACGATTCGCATGACAGTTATTTCTTTTCAAAAGTATGTTCCTTATTATCAATAGACTTCAAGTCAGTTAACATCGAAAAATGCTATTGCTGGAAATTCTGTGATTGGATTAGGGTTTATCCAACGTCTGGTTGGATCAGCGAGTCTTAAGGATAGGTATACATCTGGAAATCAGAAGTTATGGATTATGGATGGACTATCCCGGTGGTCGGCAAATCGTGGCTCGTGAGCAGCATGCGGCTTTTTAGCGACCTCAGTGCGGCTCGGCCAGTCGGCACAAATCGGGTTTGACTTCGAAAAACAAGGCTCTTGAAAAGAAATTTGGCTCTCAAAATTATTTGATATAATCGTCCTTCTGCTGATTTTTGGCTATTTTGACTGATGAGTTTGCCGACCACTGGACTAGCATATCTAAAATATATGGATGGACTAGTATTCTAAAATATGTGGATGAACTAGTATATCTAAAATATGTTGTTGGACTAGTTTATCTAAAATATATGGATGGACTAGTATTCTAAAATATGAGTATGAACTAGTATATCTAAAATATGTGGATGGACTAGTTTATCTAAAATATGTGGATGGATAGTATATATAAAATAGATAGATGAACTAACATATGCAAAATATATGGGTGAACTAGTATATCTAAAATATCTAAAACTATGTGTTTGATTTAGCTGGTAAAGAATGGTTGAGCGTATTAATACGTCACAAATGTGTGGGTGGAAAAGTATTCCTTATTCCCCCCCCCCTTCCCCCCTCCCTACCCCCGAACAGTACCCCGCCATTTACAAGTTGAAGATTTCACTCCAAATGTTTCACTAAGTTGTAAGTTGATGTTGATCCTCGCCACCGGCCTGGCATTCCAGACGGGACTCTTGCTAGTACTCAAGCTTTACTTTTTCATCACTTTCACGCTGAAAGGTTTTAATCGAGCGGATGAAGGTGAAAGGTCAGAGAGAAAAGCGCTCCTGTGATGATACGGCTTCCGCGCCTGGAATACTTAATGGGCTCGGTATTTGAGGCCCATCTTTGCTCAAAGACCATTGGCCGATGGCGTTTACCACGTGACGAGATGTTCCGATGTTATCGATGAGGACAAGGGATAAAAGCGGTTAAATGTGGAGATTCAAGAAAAAAAAACGGTTTTTGGAGTATCTAGTCGTGTCCGAGTGTCCGATCTAGACCGGTGTACGATTCGATGGCTTCTGTGAGAAGTTGGCACTTTAGACTTGATCCTTGGAAAAAGTGTGTGTGTGTGGGGGGGGGGGCTCTGAAGGACAGTTATTACTAAGGTGATGGCAGTGAGAATTCTCATAAACCTTGATGGGAGTTGATGACAGACCACTCTTCACTTTCACACAATCCTGTGTTTGCTTCCTGTGATTGTGAAATCTCTTGGTGGAAAAGTATGCTTTAGCCGTGAGCTAGAATTATAGGCAAGATTTTTTCTTCTACATGATATTTACTAATCAAGTGGGATCGAAGATCAGATGTGAAACAGTTAATTATAATAGGAAAGACCTATAAAAGAAATACGATGAATCAATACTTGTTATCGAACGAACATCTTTGAGTTATGGGAGTCTATGGACATTACAAATGTACGGATGGAATCAGTGAGAGAGAGAGAGAGAGAGAGAGAGAGAAGAGAGAGAGAGAAGAGAGAGAGAGACAGAGAGACAGAGAGACAGAGAGAGAGAAGAGAGAGAGAGACAGAGAGACAGAGAGACAGAGAGAGAGAAGAGAGAGAGAAGAGAGAGAGAGAGGAGAGAGAGAGAAGAGAGAGAGAGAAGAGAGAGAGAGAAGAGAGAGAGAAGAGAGAGAGAGAAGAGAGAGAGAGAAGAGAGAGAGAGAAGAGAGAGAGAGAAGAGAGAGAGAGAAGAGAGAGAGAGAGAGAAGAGAGAGAGAAGAGAGAGAGAGAAGAGAGAGAGAGACAGCGAGAGAGAGAGACAGAGAGAGAGAGAGACAGAGAGAGAGAGACAGAGAGACAGACAGGGAATATAAGCCAAGAGAAAACATAGCTAAAGAGAATGGAGAGAAATAGACAATGGCCAGAGAGTAAATAAGTGAGCATTCAAGAGACAACTGGTAAGATTGCATAGGATAATGCTGTCAAGAGACAACTGGTAAGATTGCATAGGATAATGCTGTCAAGAGACAACTGGCAAGATTGCATAGGATAATGCTGTCAAGAGACAACTGGCAAGATTGCATAGGATAATGCTGTCAAGAGACAACTGGTAAGATTGCATAGGATAATGCTGTCAAGAGACAACTGGCAAGATTGCATAGGATAATGCTGTTGTCATTGAACTAGTACACAGAAATAGAGCTACACACTGTTATAGTGCACTAGGAAGGTGTAGAGAAGTGTTTAAATCTAGATGACCTACTCTAAAGTTACAGTTATAAAGAGTTAGAGATCAATCCTTAAGGTAAATATAATGAGTGGGAGAAGGAATGACATTAAAATATCTCAAATATTAGGGTAGACGAAATAAACTAGAAAAGAAAAGGGTGACCTTGACATTGAAAAGTGTGTAATTGAAAGAAAGAAAGAAGTAACAGGTCTACGGAAAAAGAAAAAAAAAAGTCCGTTCAGGGAATGGTTCCGTGGTCACAAGATCTTGTTTCTAACATAATAGGCTTCTGTCGGATCTTGTGTTGTCTTGGGTTAAACACTCCAGCACGAGAACCGCGACGCTTTTGTCTGCCGGCACCGGACCGGCCTTTATTGAATTCCCTTAAACCGACACGTAGCCGGTGTGGCATGCCTGTGGCTTGAACATAGGGCCCGGCCGAACTCTCCAGGCTGGTGGCACCACTCGCCGGCCAATACACATTCGTAGCCGGCTCGGGCAGTGCAAATATCGGGTCTCCTACTGACGCGGGGGACGTAATTACACGGCTCCGTATTCATAGCTTTAATAACCTTCGCCTCTGCGTGCGAGCTGGCAAGTTCATATTACGTGTTCTTGCCGTCAATGAAAGGTCTGCTGTCACGTCACTTGCTTACTGAGAAGTTCTCTGTCATGTCGCCGACTTACTGAAAAGTTCTCTGTCACGACCCTGGCTCACTGGGAAGTTCTCTGTCATGTCGCCGACTTACTGAAAAGTTCTCTGTCACGACCCTGGCTCACTGGGAAGTTCTCTGTCATGTCGCCGACTTACTGAAAAGTTCTCTGTCATGACCCTGGCTCACTGGGAAGTTCTCTGTCATGTCGCCGACTTACTGAAAAGTTCTCCGTCACGACCCTGGCTCACTGGGAATTTCTCTGTCATGTCGCCGACTTACTGAAAAGTTCTCCGTCACGACCCTGGCTCACTGGGAAGTTCTCTGTCACCTCCCTGAATTACCGAGAACCACTCTGTCACCTCCCTGACTTACTGAGAAACTCGAATCCAATTCATTACCGCGTACAGGTGGGATAGAATGCGAAGACTTTAGAACCGTTAAAAATTTCTGTAACTATGCGTTAGTAACCATTATGACCAGAAACATCGATATTTCCTCAAATTTTGAGACCGTTGATTCTCGTTTTACCATGAGATCTATCAACTTAAAATTAAGGTATAAAATTATAATAATATTTAAAGCATATCTTCCACTATATTACAAAGATAATGTTATTTCAGCCAAGCTAGTGTCTGCATAAACGTTGCGTCGTTCTTGTTCTGATTAAAAAAAGACATAGTAATAGATATTTCAAATGTACATATTTATAAACCGATACCATACAAGCCCGCGATCGATACCCTCTTTTCGGTTCACGTCTGCTTCAAAAGTGGCTCTCAGACTTTGGTTTTAGCCCCAAGCGCCGATCTTATGAAATGTTTGATGTCCAACGTCCTATGAGACAAAGTCTTAGAAATTTCAAGACCAATTTCTCACCCCGTGAACTAGAAAGGCTCTTGTGTCTCCATCAAAATTTCGAATTAATTCTTTCTAAAACATTTTTTTTTTTAAAAAGACGGCTCACGTGACTGAAGAAGGTAATGAGAATAGCGTCCAGGCCAAAGTGAATCTGATCCCAACACTTTTAATGAGACAATGTCTGAGATCTTAAAACATGCTTTACCCAGTGGCTGCACCCCAAACCAGGACTGGCAGGGTAGGGCTATTTCTGGGGAGGAGGTGGAGAAAAAGTTGGGTTACTTATGGGGAGAAGATGAAGCTACTTGTGGGTGAAATGTGGGACTACTTGTGGAGAGATGATGTGGACTACTTGTGGAGAGATGATGTGGACTACTCGCGGAAAGATGATGTGGACTACTTGTTGAGAGATGATGTGGACTACTTGTGGAGAGATGATGTGGACTACTTGTGGATAGATGATGTGGACTACTTGTTGAGAGATGATGTGGACTACTCGCGGAAAGATGATGTGGACTACTTGTGGAGAGATGATGTGGACTACTTGTGGAGAGATGATGTGGATTACTTGTGGTGAAATGCGGGACTACTTGTGGAGAGATGATGTGGACTACTTGTGGAGAGATGATGTGGACTATTTATGGAGATATGATGTGGACTACTTGTGGGTAAAATGTGGGACTAATTGTTGAGAGATTATGTGGGCTACTCGTGGAGAGATGATGTGGACTACTTGTAGTCCCAAAAATTAAAGTAATTCCTGAGATGTGGAGTAAACTTTACTTTGACAGTTGGAGAATTGGACAAAGAAAATTATTTATTAATCAGAATCTAGTTCGAGACCTAATACACGTGTTGTCTTAATTTTAAGTGTTGAAAAATTTAATTGACGTAACAGTTTAAACAAATATTCATTGAATTATCAAAGTCCGGACAATCATTAATAACTCTAGTTATAAAATTAATTTAAAAATTAAGAAAAAAATTTCATCCAAGAACATCTATCCTCTTTTTTTCTCAAACGCACAATTTTAGAAACTCTCCTACATCTGCCCTGTTTAATATTCCTCACGGTTACTTGCAATTCCAATATGTCTTATATACTTATATCCAGGGGCGTAGCTAGTTGGTGCCGTACGGGACGAGGCAAGTTTTCTCGTCGCCTCCTTTTCAGAAGAAAACTCTGCACTTAGTTTGAAACCCCCCTCCCCTCAATATAAAGAAAACGATGTAACCGGTCTCGGCGCCCCACTCTTAAGCCACTGATCACACCCCCATGACAACTCATATTAAAGAACTCATGATTGAATTTATAGATTCAAGCAATTAAACTTGTGCAAATTACCCTAACTGTCAAGTCAATTATAATATTAAAAAAAAATTGTTTCTCTATAAGACATTGATGTCAATTATAATGTAAAAAAAGCAACTCTGTTTATTTCTCTATCAGGCGTTGATGTTTATAATCCCCTTAAGATTATAATAAAACTCCCTTTGCCTTAAATTGGAATCTAAAAAAAAATACTTTCTCTGTAGCGATTCAAATAAACATGTCCTTGATTCTGATGAAATACGTCATCTCTGAAGTCTGTAAGTCATGACGTCATGACCCGGAGACACGCCACGTTGCGTCTCTTATTCCTGTGTCGTGGTTTTTTTAATACAAAAAAAAAAAAATCTTAATAATGTCAATGTGTCAACATTAGGTCTTAACAAAAATTGTAATATTGTTAACCTTTCCCTCATCGAAATGATTTGTGTCAATTGCAATCTCAACCAATATTGTTGACAGCAAGTTCTGACTTAGAACAAAACACACATATGATTTGTGACAATTGCAATATCAACCAATATTGTTGACAGCAAGTTCTGACTTAGAACAAAACACACATATGATTTGTGACAATTGCAATCTCAACCAATATTGTTGACAGCAAGTTCTGACTTAGAACAAAACACACATATGATTTGTGACGATTGCAATGCCAAACAATATTGTTGACAGCAAGTTCTGACTTAGAACAAAACACACATATGATTTGTGACAATTGCAATCTCAACCAATATTGTCTACAGCAAGTTCTGACTTAGAACAAAACACACATATGATTTGTGACGATTGCAATCTCAACCAATATTGTCGATAGCAAGTTCTGACTTAGAACAAAACACACATATGATTTGTGACAATTGCAATCTCAACCAATATTGTCGACAGCAAGTTCTGACTTAGAACAAAACACACATATGATTTGTGACAATTGCAATCTCAACCAATATTTTTTACAGCAAGTTCTGACTTAGAACAAAACACACATATGATTTGTGACAATTGCAATCTCAACCAATATTTTCTACAGCAAGTTCTGACTTAGAACAAAACACACATATGATTTGTAACAATTGCAATTCTGACTTAGAACAAAACACACTTATTATTTGTGACAATTGCAATCTCACCAATATTGTCTACAGCAAGTTCTGACTTAGAACAAAACACACATATGATTTGTGACGATTTCAATTCTGACTTAGAACAAAACACACATATGATTTGTGACGATTGCAATTCTGACTTAGAACAAAACACACATATGATTTGTGACAATTGCAATCTCAACCAAGTTCTGACTTAGAACAAAACACACATGCCCCGGTACTTCTAACATATTCAGCTGCTGTTTCTAGTGTGAGGAGAGTGTCTTTCAGCCATTAACTCTACCAAGGTTAATTGTCCTGCCACGTTTTTCAGGTGTGTTATGTGAGTTAATTTCTGGGTAATCTGCGAGGAGTTTGTCTTTTCAATTTCACGTTAAATGTGTTTTCAGCATCACCACGACTTGAGATGCTATGTGTCGGAATGTTCCTGACTTAACAAAACAAAACAAATAAAAAACCAAGAGGAAGACCCGAAACACAGACACTCTGAACATAAGCAGATTGAAGTCAACATTTAGAGTTGTAATGTTTACAAATAAATAAACTATTGTTATATTCGACAGTTTTAAAATCCTCATTTTTTTGTTTTGTTTACCCCGGAGATGGAGTCAGAGATTTATTTTTCAATTTAAAAAATGCAGCAACGAAATGGAAATAATAATGTCACATACGCATGATACTTTTGAGAAAAATGAAGCAACCCATACAAATCCTTTATATTCATTTTTGTTTGCATTCATGTTATTGTAATTGACTTAACATTTATGTGATTGTAGCAACTGCATTTTGGTTTGAGAATGTTTTTTTAAAAAATCAAACTTAGTGCATGTAAGACTAATAGATTAGAGATATAATTAAACCCAATCTACGTCAATAATAAAAAGCAACAGTTACACAAGTAATCTACATACCAAACCCGCACCAGTTGAACAAATCATATTTCATTCTTCTTGCCAGCTCGATAGGATGACGGGAAGTGGGTCAATTCGCCTTCCGAAAATTTAGCCGCAACAAAGAAACAAACGAACAAAAGGCGTAGTTGATATAAAGAATTTTATAAATTTATTTAATAAATTCAGAAAAAAAAACAATAGTATAAGATTTGTCGTGGCGATCTCCTCTTTAATAAGCAAAGCACGTAAACAAAATAAAGCATCATTTACGTTACCTTGTGCTGGATTCAGCACTTCTTCACAGCCCAACAACTGCTTCGCAGCCCAACAACTGCTTCGCAGCCCAACGACTTCTTCGCAGCCCAACGACTTCTTCGCAGCCCAACGACTTCTTCGCAGTCCAACAACTTCTTCGTTGTCCAACAACTTCTTCGCAGTCCAACAACTTCTTGGCAGCCCAACGACTTCTTCACAGCCCAACGACTTCTTCACAGCCCAACGACTTCTTGGCAGCTCAACGACTTCTTCACAGCCCAACGTCTTCTTCACAGCCCAACGACGTCTTGGCAGCCCAACGACTTCTTCATATCCCAACGACTTCTTCGCAGCCCAACGAATTCTTCGCAGTCCAAAACTTCTTGGCAGCCTAACGACTTCTTGGCAGCCCAACAACTTCTTCACAGTCCAACAACTGCTTCGTAGTCCAACAACTTCTTGGCAGTCCAACAACTTCTTGGCAGCCCAACGACTTCTTCGCAGCCCAACGACTTCTTCGCAGCCCAACGACTTCTTGACAGCCTAACGACTTCTTCACAGCCCAACGACTTCTTCGCAGCCCAACGACTTCTTGGCAGCCTTACGACTTCTTCACAGCCCAACGACTTCTTGGCAGCCAAATGACTTCTTGGCAGCCTAACGACTTCTTCGCAGCCCAACGACTTCTTCGCAGCCCAACGACTTCTTCGCAGCCCAACGACTTCTTTGCAGCCCAACGACTTCTTGGCAGCCTAACGACTTCTTCGCAGTCCAACAACTGCTTCGTTGTCCAACAACTTCTTCGCAGTCCAACAACTTCATCGCAGCCCAACGACTTCTTCGCAGTCCAACAACTTCTTCGTTGTCCAACAACTTCTTCGCAGTCCAACAACTTCTTGGCAGCCCAACGACTTCTTCACAGCCCAACGACTTCTTCACAGCCCAACGACTTCTTGGCAGCCCAATGACTTCTTCACAGCCCAACGACTTCTTCACAGCCCAACGACTTCTTGGCAGCCCAACGACTTCTTCACAGCCCAACGACTTCTTCACAGCCCAACGACTTCTTCACAGCCCAACGACTTCTTGGCAGCCCAACGACTTCTTCGCAGCCCAACGACTTCTTCGCAGTCCAACAACTTCTTGGCAGCCTAACGACTTCTTGGCAGCCTAACGACTTCTTCGCAGCCCAACGACTTCTTCGCAGCCCAACGACTTCTTCGCAGCCCAACTACTTCTTCGCAGCCCAACGACTTCTTCGCAGCCCAACGACTTCTTGGCAGCCCAATGACTTCTTCGCAGCCCAACAACTTCTTGGCAGTCCAACAACTTCTTCGCATTCCAACAACTTCTTCTCAGACTAACAACTTCTTTGCAGTCCAACAACTTCTTCGTTGTCCAACAACTTCTTCGCAGTCCAACACTCTTTTCATTGATTTTAATTACATTTTTTTTTGGTTTTGAAATGATTTTATAATTCATCGCAGCCCAACGACTTCTTGGCAGCCTAACGACTTCTTCGCAGCCCAACAACTTCTTGGCAGTCCAACAACTTCTTCGCATTCCAACAACTTCTTCTCAGTCTAACAACTTCTTTGCAGTCCAACAACTTCTTCGTTGTCCAACAACTTCTTCGCAGTCCAACACTCTTTTCATTGATTTTAATTACATTTTTTTTTGGTTTTGAAATGATTTTATAATTCATCGAAATTGGAATCAACACACCAAACAAAAAAATGTGTAAAATACCAACAAAACAACAACCACAAGCAAAAAAAAAACCAACAAAAAACCAAAAAAAACCCAACAAAAAACCAACAAAAAAAAACAACAAAAAACCAATCAAGGAGTGAATGTTGGCTCAATATTTAAATGAACTTCACATTAATGATACAAAGCCAAGCATTAATTGAATTAATTTCATACTATGAAATACATGTAGTAAATATCGCTATATTGGATCCATGTTTGTTTACAGGATCGTTCTCTTTGGACGAGAAAAAATTCAATAAACACTCCTTGATATCCCGCCAAAACTATGCACAGTATTCAAAACAAGAGATGGAGGACAACCCCCCCTCCCCCCCCCCACCTTTAGAGAAAGTTTAGATATAGATGATTTTTAAAAAAAAATCAGCTACCAGGAACATCTTGTTTGAGTATTCTACGTTATTTTATTGTACCGTGGTGTTAACGTTAGTTCAGACAAAACTCGGCATTATTCTTAACAATTTTTAAAATAATAATATTGTTAATATCTTTAAAATTTGTCTCTGCATTGTATAAGTGATCATCAATTACGACCGGCCAATTGAGAATCCCTGATGTAAACCTAGAGGGGTGGGGGGGGGGGCAGGGAGTCTCTGTAGCTGTTATGTTCAAATCGCTACAAGTGCGTCTCAGACGTGCACATGATGAACATTTGTAAAAAAGCTCTGCTACAGGAGATTGGTATCTAGCACTATGTGAATTTGGGTTTATAAATCTCTGATTGCATATTTTGACTTCTTGTTGAATGTCCCTTCTCCCCTTGGTGTGTCTCTGCATTTATTAGACGTTCGGTTTGTCTCTAGAATTTCTTGTGTATCTATAGTCTTCGTGGTGATTTTCTAAACGTCTTTGTGTTTTTCTAGACTACTTCGTGTTTTTCCAGTCTTCTTTCTGTTTTTTCTAGTTTATGTTGTGTTTTTCGAGACTACTTTGTGTATTTCTAGACTACTTCGTGTTTTTCCAGTCTTCTTTCTGTTTTTCTAGTCTTTTTGTACTTATTAGCCTTCTTTATGTTTTTCTAGTCTTCTTTGTGTTTTTCTTATCTTCTCGGTGTTTCTATAGACCAGCGATTCCCAAAGTGGTCTATATTGACCCTCAGGGGTCGACGACAACTTGTCAGGGGTCCATGTCAGCGAAAACAAAATTGGGGGGGGGGGGTCCATGAAAGGAAAATGGGGGTCAATGATAGTGGATCTCATGTAAGCAGATACTGACCTCTATTTTGGCATTATGAATGGAATAATCCACATACACAGATAGTACCTATCTACTTACATAATATTACGTTATAATATAAAGACATAAATCTTCTTACATAAATTATCAAAGTACCTACAAAGTAAAATGTTTAAAAACATAAACGTCCATGAAACGTGATGAAGAATCCTATTAAAATTTAATTTATTAGGTATATTTTCTGATATATGAATATAAATTAAAATCTTTCAAAGTGAGTAGCACTATACCGGCTGTCAAAAATACATTTGTAGTTAATGAATTTGCAAAAAATCCCTATAAGGTAATCAAGGGTTCTACCCAAAACCGAAAAAAACATGGTAAGTGTTTTACGAGACAAGAAAGTTTGGGGACCTCTGCTATAGCCGTATGTGTGTGTTTTTAGACTTCTTGGCATGTCTCTGAAATTTGTGGCTCGTTCCTGGATTCCCTAATGTTTCTTCAGACTTCTTGGCATGTCCCAAGTCTTCTTGTTACATCACTAGATTTCCCTGTCCAGATTTCTTGGCGTGTCCTGCAACAACTTATATTATATGTATAGTGAATTTGTATATCTTACATTCTGTCGACATTGCCTTTATAGAATATGCTTTATTATTAAAAGTGTTAATTCTGGGTTTGATCAGATTTTGTAGATTCGGTTCTCAGTAAGGCATTCGATTCAATACAGATGTGTCAAATATATCAAACCTTTGCCTTAAACTAGTCGATATCAGCAGGGGCAGAGGAGTTAGTTGAGAGAATGCCCGGGACTGTACATTGTGATGGATTGATAGTATGTGGATATTTCAGGGTGCTTGAGTGATATCATGGGGATATATGGATATTTCAGTGCGTGATAGTATGGTATGGGATATGTGGATAGTTCATTTTTCTTGAGCAATATTATAGGGATATGTAGATATGTCGGTGTTTGAGTGACATTATGAGGGTATGTGGATATTTCACTCATTCATTTAACTCTTAATCCAATCATGTATTCTTGTTATTAATTCAATCAGTATTTCTATTATGAACAAGGAGCACCTCTTTGCTCTGTTTACACATAAAATCTTGGTATGTAGTCTTCCGGTCCACTGATAAGACTGACTTTCTTATCCTTCTAATTAAACAAATCATCATTACCGTTTGATTATTCACTATCACAAACTATCGCTGTTTGATAAAAGTAAACGCATTCAATAGGTGAGACCAAAAAGGTGTTCACATAATTGTGAACAGATACTCTTGTGACTTAAGCTACTACATGTATTGGTAACACAATCATAACACAATACATTCCTCACTCAAACGCAACGAGCTGTCAAATAAAGACAACACACACTTGTAGAAGTAAAATGTTTACTAATAAAACACTAATTCGTGTACACACTTTGTATTCATCTGGACAATCTCAGTAATGATATGTACACTTACACTTGGAATAACTTACTCGGACCATCGCACCTCACCCATTCTACTGCTTGTACTCGGTCAAACTACGGTACGGTATCTAATACTTAACGGCGTGTACTTATTTAGCCACAGACGGCTGCACTGATGGATAGCCACGGCACGACAGACGGCTGCACTGATGGATAGCCACGGCACGACAGACGGCTGCACTGATGGATAGCCACGGCACGACAGACGGCTGCACTGATGGATAGCCACGGCACGACAGACGGCTGTACTGATTGACAGCCACGGCACGACAGACGGCTGCACTGATGGATAGCCACGGCACGACAGACGGCTGCACTGATGGATAGCCACGGCACGACAGACGGCTGCACTGATAGATAGCGACGGCATGACAAACGGCTGCACTGATAGATAGCCACAGCGTGACAGACAGCTGTACTGATAGATAACCACGGCATGACAAACGGCTGCACTGATAGATAGCCACAGCGTGTCAGACGGCTGCACTGATAGCCACAGCGTGACAGACAGCTGTACAGATAGATAGCCACAGCGTGTCAGACGGCTGCACTGATAGCCACAGCGTGACAGACGGCTGCACTGATAGATAGCCACAGCGTGACAGACAGCTGTACTGATAGATAGCCACAGCGTGACAGACAGCTGTACTGATTGACAGCCACGGCACGACAGACAGCTGTACTGATAGCCACAGCGTGACAGACAGCTGTACTGATAGCCACAGCGTGACAGACGGCTTTACTGATAGATAGCCACAGCGTGACAGACAGCTGCACTGATAGATAGCCACAGCGTGACAGACAGCTGTACTGATAGATAGCCACATCGTGACAGACAGCTGTACTGATAGCCACATTGTGACATACAGCTGTACTGATAGCCACAGCGTGACAGACAGCTGCACTGATAGCCACAGCGTGATGGACGGCTGCACTGATAGATAGCCATAGCGTGACAGACAGCTGTACTGATAGATAGCCACAGCGTGACAGACGGCTGTACTGATAGCCACATTGTGACAGACAGCTGTACTGATAGCCACAGCGTGACAGACAGCTGCACTGATAGCCACAGCGAGACAGACAGCTGTACTGATAGATAGCCACAGCGTGACAGAAAGCTGCACTGATAGATAGCCAAAGCGTGACAGACGGCTGTACTGATAGATAGCCATAGCGTGACAGACAGCTGTACTGATAGATAGCCACAGCGTGACAGACAGCTGTACTGATGGATAGCCACAGCGTGACCGACGGCTGTACTGATGGATAGCCACAGCGTGACAGACGGCTGCACTGATAGATAGCCACAGCGTGACAGACAGCTGTACTGATAGATAGCCACATCGTGACAGACAGCTGTACTGATAGCCACAGCGAGACAGACAGCTGCACTGATAGCCACAGCGTGACAGACAGCTGTACTGATAGATAGCCACAGCGTGACAGAAAGCTGCACTGATAGATAGCCAAAGCGTGACAGACGGCTGTACTGATAGATAGCCATAGCGTGACAGACAGCTGTACTGATAGATAGCCACAGCGTGACAGACAGCTGCACTGATGGATAGCCACAGCGTGACAGACGGCTGTACTGATGGATAGCCACAGCGTGACCGACGGCTGTACTGATGGATAGCCACAGCGTGACAGACGGCTGTACTGATGGATAGCCACAGCGTGAAAGACGGCTGCACTGATGGATAGCCACAGCGTGACAGACGGCTGCACTGATGGATAGCCACAGCGTGACCGACGGCTGTACTGATGGATAGCCACAGCGTGACAGACGGCTGTACTGATGGATAGCCACAGCGTGAAAGACGGCTGCACTGATGGATAGCCACAGCGTGACAGACGGCTGCACTGATGGATATCCACAGCGTGACAGACGGCTGTACTGATGGATAGCCACAGCGTGACAGACGGCTGTACTGATGGATAGCCACAGCGTGACAGACGGCTGTACTGATGGATAGCCACAGCGTGAAAGACGGCTGCGCTGATGGATAGCCACAGCGTGACAGACGGCTGCACTGATGGATAGCCACAGCGTGACAGACGGCTGTACTGATGGATAGCCACAGCGTGACAGACGGCTGTACTGATGGATAGCCACAGCGTGACCGACGGCTGTACTGATGGATAGCCACAGCGTGACAGACGGCTGCACTGATGGATAGCCACAGCGTGAAAGACGGCTGTACTGATGGATAGCCACAGCGTGACAGACGGCTGCACGGATGGATAGCCATAGCGTGACAGACGGCTGTACTGATGGATAGCCACAGCGTGAAAGACGGCTGCACTGATGGATAGCCACAGCGTGACAGACGGCTGTACTAATGGATAGCCACAGCGTGACAGACGGCTGTACCGATAGATGATAAAACAATATGTGTGTTAAAATCACAGAGCATACACATTAGATGAGTTATACAAGATGTTTCGGATGGTTGACAGAATGAACAAAGTTGTTCATTGTTCAAGACGACTAGGTGGCTATTCGGACCCGGGTATCAGAAGTGAGAGGCTGGGATAAAAAAAATTAAAATTATTATTGCTGGGTTGTAAGACAAAATTTTGTATCAAATGAAAGATCATTCAATGGATTATATGTTTGTAAACTTACTTCTTCAGTTTAACTAAAATAAACTACCCCAAATAACATTTAGTCTAAAGGGACTCGGGTCCGAATATTAAGCACTTTTCTTATGAATTCGTTTACGCTGAGTGTAAAACTCGCAAAAATGCCTAACTTAAGCCGCATAAACGAGGTAGTTATGTTAGGAATACAGACCATTTGAACCAATGTTATAATTATAAAACTGTATGTTCACGATACATGGTATGAAAAAAAAAAACAATTGAAAGAGTGAAAACGACATTTTCATTCACATTAAAAATTAGACTACCACAAGAACGACTCGACTGAGTTTAAATGATACAAATATTGACTTTATACCGAAATACGTGAGCCTAGCCTTTACATGTGTCTCACAGTGTATGGTGTCTTGGTTCATTTGTGCACTATGTCATGAGGTGAGGCGTCTTGATCTATTTGTAGATTTATATCAAGCATGTCTTGGTTCATTTGTGCACTATGTCATGAGGTGAGGCGTCTTGATCTATTTGTAGATTTATATCAAGCGGTTGGGTGTCTTGATTTATTTGTGCAGTAATGTCTTGAGGTGTCTTAGTGTCCTCAAGGATATGTAACAGGAGATTTAAGTCTACATTTTGGATGTGACATTTTTGTGGATGTGCTGAGTTTGTTATCTGTTGTGTTTGTTTTGGGTGTAGCACGCTTTTGTATTATGATTTTGAATGTGCCATGGATTTTCATGCAACATGTTTTTGACTGTGCTATGGATTTGGATGTAACATGTTTTTGAATGTTCTATGGATTTAAATGTAACATGTTTTTGAATGTTCTATGGATTTAAATGTAACATGTTTTTTGAATGTTCTATGGATTTGGATGTAGCATGTTTTTTATAAAAAAACTAAAAAAAATCCTCTTTACTTGTTTTAAGAATATTTTTTACAAGCCCAACTAGTTTATATTCATAAGAGACTTCGGGCGCTGTACAAAGAATGTTGACAGGACATTTTAAACGTTTTGTACCATTTCAACAGACTGTACATACGAACCAACACTTCTAACACGAGCGACTGGCAGACATCTAACACTAATGTAAAGTCTCCTGTTGTTAACTGAAGTGTTACTCTACTGAAGTGTTACTCTACTGAAGTGTTACTCTACTGAAGTGTTACTCCACTGAAGTGTTACTCCACTGAAGTGTTACTCCACTGAAGTGTTACTCCACTGAAGTGTTACTCCACTGAAGTGTTACTCCACTGAAGTGTTACTCCACTGAAGTGTTACTCCACTGAAGTGTTACTCCACTGAAGTGTTACTCCACTGAAGTGTTACTCCACTGAAGTGTTACTCTACTGAAGTGTTACTCTACTGAAGTGTTACTCTACTGAAGTGTTACTCTACTGAAGTGTTACTCTACTGAAGTGTTACTCTACTGAATAGTTACTCTACTGAAGTGTTACTCTACTGAAGTGTTACTCTACTGAAGTGTTACTCTACTGAAGTGTTACTCTACTGAAGTGTTACTCCACTGAAGTGTTACTCCACTGAAGTGTTACTCCACTGAAGTGTTACTCCACTGAAGTGTTACTCTACTGAAGTGTTACTCCACTGAAGTGTTACTCCACTGAAGTGTTACTCTACTGAAGTGTTACTCCACTGAAGTGTTACTCCACTGAAGTGTTACTCCACTGAAGTGCTACTCCACTGAAGTGTTACTCCACTGAAGTGTTACTCCACTGAAGTGTTACTCCACTGAAGTGTTACTCCACTGAAGTGTTACTCCACTGAAGTGTTACTCTACTGAAGTGTTACTCCACTGAAGTGTTACTCCACTGAGTAGTTACTCGTATTGGGTTTATTTGTTGACCATTTTCACGGAGAAAAGTCGACGTTGTTTTGATAAATGTCGGGCGGCACACTTGCAAGGAGGGCATTTCAAAGTGGTGCTGCCGGTTCCATGACCAGACGCTGGTCAACTATGGCTCTCTAACTGTCCTTGTACTCTCCTTGTACTGTCCTTGTACTGTCCTTGTACTGTCCTTGTACTGGCATTGTACTGGCATTGTACTGTACTTGTACTGTCCTTTAACTGTCCTTGTACTGTCCTTGTACTGGCATTGTACTGGCATTGTACTGTCCTTGTACTGGCCTTGTACTGTCCTTGTACTGTCCTTGTACTGTCCTTGTACTGTCCTTGTACTGTCCTTGTACTGGCATTGTACTGTCCTTGTACTGGCCTTGTACTGTCCTTGTACTGTGCTTGTACTGGCCAAGTGGGTTTTATGTTCTGTATTGTAGCCACGCATAGTATCCAAATAGATATCATCGATATCAACCCATTGATTCCTATCAACACATGACTTAACACACACTTAGTTTATCCGATAGGCTATAATTACATTGGATCCGTATTCCATCGAAATTTTAGACTCTCATGTGAGCCTGAATTCGGTAAAAAAAACACCAAAGAAACAAGTGAAAGAACAAAGGGAATATGCTCATAAGAGCAAATTCAAATATTTTTTTGGAGCACATATGTCGACAAAAAATAATTATATTTTTAATTTCAGAATTTTCTCGTAAAAAAACCTCTTGATATTGTTTTCAAAAAGACAATTTATAACTATAATTTGCAGGAGAAAGAATTTGCAGCTATTAAAGTGCAATTTTTTTAGTCTCTACCATGAACATTTTAACAATCACTCGACGATATACACAAGCCTGCAAGGTCATGGATGTCATTAGGATAAACACTCATGAGTAACATCGGATGAATTCGGTTGTAATGTCAGTAGAGCGGTGGGCCAGAAAATCGGCCTCGCTTGTCAGTCTAAAGTTTTGTTGAAATTCTGATGCAATGTGAGTAGCTCGCCATTTTGTTTAAATGTTATTGCTCTATTCGATCTTTTGTATCGACTTCACTATCTCTTTATCGAATTCTTCTAAGTAGTTTGTTTATACTATTAGAATTCATCTTTATAAACGTTATCTGGGCGGATGTTGAGAATAACAGCTTTCCCTGGGGTCAACTGGGGTCAGTGGGTTCCTGTCATCGTAGAGGGTCGGCGCTTGAAGAATTATGCCAAATGTTCCCACAACACAAGCGGTTGTAAATATCCAAAGGAAGAGGCGGTCCAGCACCATGGCTACGTACTTCCAGTCCTCCATCATCTGTGGGCGAGAAGACAAGATGTTGTCAGTGAGAGGAAAAGAGGTGTCGATGAGAAGGCATGAATTTTTCAGTGAGAAGACAAGAGGTTGTAATTGAGAAGAAAAGTGGTTGCTATTTAGAAGACAAGAATTTGTAATTTAGAAGTCAGGAGGTTGTTATTTAGAAGTCAAGAGGTTGTTATTTAGAAGTCTAGAGGTTGTTATTTAGAAGTCAAGAGGTTGTTATTTAGAAGTCAAGAGGTTGTTATTTAGAAGTCGAGAGATTGTTATTTAGAAGTCAAGAGGTTTTTATTTAGAAGTCAAGAGGTTGTTATTGAGAAGTAAAGAGGTTGTTTATATCAGGAGTCAAGAGGTTATTATTTAGGAGTCAATAGGTTGTTTTTGAGAAGACAAAAAGTTGGTAGTGAGAGATAACTGGAACGCTTCTACTTCTGGTGATGTGTATAGCATGAGTTACTAGAAGATGTGACCCGTTGTTACTGAGGTTATAATGGAAAGCATATTTCATTACTTTCTATATGCTATTGGAGCGTCAACATCTAAAATGCCACGTTTTACGTATGTAGCTGAATCGAGTTTTGATATATTGTATCCTAAAAAATAAACTTAGGCCATTTACCAGGATAGTGAAATGTGTTTTTGATTTAACATATATGAAATGTATTTATAATTTATAATAATAATTATTGAATCAATTTCCGCGAAACAAAGTAAAATACTATCGTTATCCTTAAGAAATCCAATTAGATTGAGGAATGGAATTTTATCTTGAACAAAAATTTGCACGATGTTAAGTGCAGAAATTGGGAATTTTATATTGTACGCTATTGTACACATCGTTGCATAGAGATATTAGCGTGTTCTCATATATATATATATATATATATATATATATCTTTTGTTGATTGAAAAGTCGAAGCAGGTTGTAGAGGACATTGGTTACGTTAAAGTCAACGGCTTGAGGTGGTAAATATTTGGTCTTTCTAAAGGAGATACAGATTCGGTTATTTCTGAGGTTGATGGTTGCGCTCGTAAAGTTTGATGAACAGATGTCCGTTGAGAGTGATGACATATGTCCGTTGAGAGTGATGACAGATGTACACGGAGCGTGCAGAGTGAAACGAAAATTCTGGTGAGCATTGTCAATGATATTTGTAAATAATGGAGAAAGATCTAAGTAGATGATGATACAGGTAGTAAAAGATGCATGTAAAGAGTTGTGAAAGATGCCTGTAAAGAATGGTGAAAGATGTCTATAGATGGTAAAGGTTGCCTGTAGATATTGGTCAAAATGTCTTAAGACGTGGGTAAAAGATATATGTAGATATATTAATTGAGGTTAGGTGATGTGGTCTTATGTTTTGAGATACCAATAAAAAAATATTGTTGGGAAAACAACCCCATGACGTCATGCAGTATTATCTAAATAAGCAAGCACAGGAAAAGCAACATATAAACATAATTATTTCAATTTAATTTGAAGCAAAGTGACACATGCAAAACAACTATGAGGACATACAGCAGACTAAAAGAAACATATGATCACCTCGCTTGTCTTCTCACTGGCAGCCTCTTAAGTCTCACTGACAACCTCTTTTCTTCTCACTGGCAGACTCTTATCTTCTCACTGACAACCTCTTATCTTCTCACTGGCAGCCTCTTATCTTCTCACTGACAACCTCTTATCTTCTCACTGGCAGCCTCTTATCTTCTCAATGACAACCTCTTATCTTCTCACTGGCAGCCTCTTATCTTCTCACTGACAACCTCTTATCTTCTCACTGACAACCTCTTATCTTCTCACTGAAAACCTCTTATCTTCTCACTGACAACCTCTTATCTTCTCACTGACTACCTCTTATCTTCTCACTGACAACCTCTTATCTTCTCACTGACAACCTCTTATCTTCTCACTGACAACCTCTTATCTTCTCACTGACAACCTCTTATCTTCTCACTGGCAGCCTCTTATCTTCTCACTGACAAAGTCTTATCTTCTCACTGACAGCCTCTTATCTTCTCACTGGCAGCCTTTTATCTTCTCACTGACAACCACTTATCTTCTCACTGACAACCTCTTATCTTCTCTCTGACAGCCTCTTATCTTCTAACTGACAACCTCTTATCTTCTCACTGACAAACTCTTATCTTCGTAAGTCTGACATATTGACACAGTTAACAAAAAACAACACAGTTAAATCCTTGTGATTTGTTTCCTTTATGATGTTAACATAATCGTTTCCTTTATGAGGTTAACATAATCGTTTCCTTTATGATGTTAACATAATCGTTTCCTTTATGATGTTAACATAATCGTTTCCTTCTTTTTACCTTAACTTTAACAAACGGTAGACATATCGCATTGATGAAATGGATCCTAAAAATTGACATTAAATGTTACTCACTCTCAATGTTTTAAAAAGGCAACTAGTCATCGGGGCAGTATCAACAAACCATCGGGGCAGTATCAACAAACCATCGGGGCAGTATCAACAAACCATCGGGGCAGTATCAACAAACCATCGGGGCAGTATCAACAAACCATCGGGGCAGTATCAACAAACCATCGGGGCAGTATCAACAAACCATCGGGGCAGTATCAACAAACCATCGGGGCAGTATCAACAAACCATCGGGGCAGTATCAACAAACCATCGGGGCAGTATCAACAAACCATCGGGGCAGTATCAACAAACCATCGGGGCAGTATCAACAAACCATCGGGGCAGTATCAACAAACCATCGGGGCAGTATCAACAAACCATCGGGGCAGTATCAACAAACCATCGGGGCAGTATCAACAAACCATCGGGGCAGTATCAACAAACCATCGGGGCAGTATCAACAAACCATCGGGGCAGTGTCAACAAACCATCGGGGCAGTATCAACAAACCATCGGGGCAGTATCAACAAACCATCGGGGCGGTATCAACAAACCATCGGGGCGGTATCAACAAACCATCGGGGCAGTATCAACAAACCATCGGGGCAGTATCAACAAACCATCGGGGCGGTATCAACAAACCATCGGGGCAGTATCAACAAACCATCGGGGCAGTATCAACAAACCATCGGGGCAGTATCAACAAACCATCGGGGCAGTATCAACAAACCATCGGGGCAGTATCAACAAAGGGAACCAAATATAAAATAAAATACAACCAAAACAACTGAACAATTAAAAAAAAAAAAAACTTTCATTTAAAGACAAGTTTAAACGCACTATAACTAAAAAAAAAAAAAAAAGAGTAGAAAACTGTTTTTTTTAAAATTTCTTAAAAGGAATTGCGCTTAGCAAGGCAATGCAGGAGCATAGTGAGACACTTTCTGATGCCAAATAATTCTATTTATAAATCTTTTGGAACGAAAGTGTGTTTATTCTTATTATTACATTTTTTGTTTTCTGCACAGACTTTCTTTGCATAATGCATTTATGAAATAAAGTTAGGTCCAATGGTTAAATTAAGCGAAGAAGGTAGTTTTTTTTCCCCATTCTTACAAAGCCACCTTTCCTTAGTTCCCCATCAGTCACCACACCAACCCTCTCTCCCTCAACCGTGCATACCTGAGCTTCAGCACGAGGCGGACACCATCAACCGTAGCGTTAAGGTCACGTAGTACAACAAAGTTTTGTGCTGCAAACATGACGGACTCTTGAGGAGAAAGAAATACTAAAAAAAGCCAACAGAATTAGTGAGACTCTCGAGAACGAAACCCCAAGATAAAGATAAAGATTTGAACTTGTCTTTTAAGTACCAAGACCAAGATTTGAACTTGTCTATTAAGTACCAAGACCAAGATTTGAACTTGTCTTTTAAGTACCAAGACCAAGATTTGAACTTGTCTTTTAAGTACCAAGGCCAAGATTTGAACTTGTTTAAACGTGATCAATTTTTTTATTCCTTTATAATATTTGAGATAAGACATTCTTTGACTAAGTTGAGAAGACTATCGTTGACTTAGTTGAGAAGACTATCGTTGACTAAGTTGAGAAGACTATCGTTGACTAAGTTGAGAAGACTATCGTTGACTAAGTTGAGAATACTATCGTGACTAAGTTGAGAAGACTATCGTTGACTAAGTTGAGAAGACTATCGTTGACTAAGTTGAGAAGACTATCGTTGACTAAGTTGAGAAGACTATCGTTGACTAAGTTGAGAAGACTATCGTTGACTAAGTTGAGAATACTATCGTGACTAAGTTGAGAAGACTATCGTTGACTAAGTTGAGAAGACTATCGTTGACTAAGTCGAGAAGACTATCGTTGACCGAGTTAAGTAAGTCTTGTTTTCGAGCGATGTAAAACAAGGTAAATAATCCGTGACTAGACACTTCACAACATCCCACCCTTGTGTAGACACCCCTCTAACATCCCACCCTTACAGTTGTCAGGCCTGTAGTTGGACACGCAGGCAAGCTCCTGGCCCGCCACACGATAGCGCACCTGAGAGATGTTTTAAAAGCCATCATCCGGCGCTTGACGCTCTTATCTGCGTAATTAATATTACGTCATGGGCTTCACGAGCAGCCTGAAAACGATTACCCGATGTTTATACAATAAGGTAAGAACCACGGGTTGAGGTAAGTTCAGAAGGCGTAGCCTACGACGTAAGATAAAACCCCAACAGTGGCGGTTATCTCAACGTTATCAAACTATTAAATGGAAACGGGGATGAAAGACTGGAGTTGATCATTAATGAAGGTGAGCCTACATTAAAACACGGTAGTCTTTGTGTAACCGGGTTTAAAAATAGGTTTCTGAAATATTTTAAACAAAAGGCAGGATTCTACAAGAGAAACCATCAATAGCTTCGTTAAGATTGCTAACCAGTAGGAAGCGTAGCTTACTTTGTAAATGTTAACACTAAGTTCCATTGTTTAACTTCATTGTTACGTACTGTTATCAATAGGGAGAAATTAATCTCTTATTTAAGTGTATGGCTCGTTCTAAAACAGTGCACAATAAAAGACGATACCGAATGATAAATGCAATAACAAAGAAATACGATACTCAAACCAGGGCTAATTACAATTAATAAGTTTTAATGTGTTATCCTAATGAATTACCAAATCATAATAAAATATAATTAAACTATTGACTTAAAGTATATTGTTTGGCTGGTACCGGTACGAAGTTAATAGAATACAGTGTGCAATAGTGGTACAATGATGAAAAGAAATCTACACACACACAGCAAACAAAGCGCTGTCTCGTTATGAAAATAACACACGCGATAGTATCTCGGGCTAAATGATCTGCCTCTCTCTCATTCAATCCTTCGGCCTTTTTATAGTCGTTTTCTACTAATGTCTCTAGAACCGCCTTTCGTATTGTACTCGCTTCTGGCTTTTTCTCCAATCTTCAACAATATTAGAATTATGAAACAGGTCATAGATTTAATTTTAGCCAAGGTCAAAGGGAGACTATTTTTTAGCTACCCACACCAAAAGAATAGCGCCGTACACCTAATTGGGTCAAACAGAGTTCACAGCACGTGGAAAGAATGAAACAAACATGTCATCTACATAACAGCATCAAGAGGAGACGCACTAGTATAGAGACTTTACAAGTGCACCATGACAAGATGTAAAGTGCACCAAGACAAGAAGTAAAGCACACCAATACAAGATATACAAGTGGACCAAGTTCATCCGGACGCACTATTTTCACTTAATGTCCATGTTCGTCGTGACCAAATATCCACCAAATGTCCAAATTGCTTATGACAAACTATCCACCAAATTACCATGTTTTTGCTGACCCCCTATTTTCACCAAATATCATTACTCCTCATTGGCCAAGCAATTTTACAACGACTCCGAGTACTAGTTAGATAAGTTTAAATCTTTCTCTCACTATCTCTCTTTCTCTTACTATCTCTCTTTCTCTCACTATCTTTTTTTCTCTCACTATCCCTCTTTCTCTATCTCTCTTTCTCTCACTATCTCTCTTTCTCTCACTATTTCTATTTCTCTCACTATCCCTTTTTCTCTCACTATCTCTCTTTCTCTCACTATCTCTCTTTCTCTCACTATCTCTCTTTCTCTCACTATTTCTCTTTCTCTCACTATCTCTCTTTCTCTCACTGTCTCTCGTTCTCCATACTGCATCACAGGGCCAATAGATGTCATACTTTTACCATAAATTGCTATTAATAGAAGATATAGACACAATGTGAGAAGTTGAAAACAATAACTTCAGCGTCACTCCATTTCCAGGACTTAAGATATCTGAAATGAGACATCTGAAACGTCTTTTTGCACAAAAATGTTGCGCAAACCCCCCCCCCCCCACACACTGTTGTAACTTGTTTTTATTAGAACTTAATGCTGATGAGCTCTAACACTTGTTTAATACGCGACCTTGACCCAGGTTTAATAATTACGCTTTAATGATTAATGCATAACATCATGAAGTTAATGGTCGATGAAAAGCTTATATTCAATGTACGATGATTAATCCGTAAATAAGACATAATCTGTTCAACGCTAATACGCCATATAATGCCTTTACTTCATGATTTGTTGATACTCAGTATAAGGTTAAAGTTTGATCTCGCCATTACAAATTTGCAGCGCGATGCTTAATAAATCCCAAGTATGAATTGGGAACCCCTGCAAACAAAATGCTTTAACACAGGGGTTCCCAAACTTTATTTTCATGACCTGGTAACAGTTTGTAAAAATTATTTTGGTAACCGGTTAATTTTGCTTTAGGGGCCGGTACCGGGTCGCGACCCGGCATTTAGTAAACGCCACTTGCACATATTTTATATTTGAAATCATTTATAATTCTGGAATCCCTTCGCAGTTTCACCTCTTGATATGTTTGGATGCGACCTTGATAGCACGGAGCGTTTTCTCTGTGCAGAGTTCATGTCTGTTAGATGTAGGAACCTACATGGTGTCAGAATCAAGTATCAATAAAAACTGGCCTCCGTGATATTAGATGTGCGTCCCCACGCTGGCACGGTTCTGGCCAACAAAAGTGAATTCTGAGACTGTTAGGAGCCTGGAGCAGCATCGACGCTATCGGTCTCCTGTGGCGCGGAATTCTTCGTTTACCAGGCGTTCTCACACAGCGTCGGGCGCGCCCAAGGGGGGCATCTAGACAGACAGCGTTTATGGAAAATGGTGAGAAGCCCGGGCAGACGCGTCCAACGAAAGCAGCAGCTTTGTTATCACGTGACCAGCCAATCTTTGCCAACTCACAGCCTTTGGTGACATTAAATTGAAATTCTGCGATGCCAAAACAATGCAGCCCTAAAAAAAGGGGGGGGGGGCAAGAGGGAGAGGGGATGGTGAAAGGCTTCTCAAAAGCGCTACTCCCAAATGAATTTGAAAATTTCTCTTGGCAGACGATGAAAAAATGGGAGATGTTATGATCTTCAATGTTTGCACGTAAGGTGGGTGGGGGTAATGGACTACAGGTTAGCGTGGTCTTTGATATGACAGCAAGGTTTGATTGTTGTGTGATTTGGAATGCTGAGGAGGGGGCTAGATTGCTGTGATGGGGGGGGGGTCGGCTTGCTGTGGTGTCAGCATTGCTGTGGGGTTGGGATTAGGGGGCGGGAAAAGTTTACAAGCCTGGAGAGGGGTAAAGCGTTCAGTAATGAACACCACTGACGTAGGGAGAAGAGCACAACAGCTGTCATAAAGACAACATACATCATGAGCACAAAAGCGTTCATACCACATAATCCTAAACCAGCATAAACCGTTCTATCAAATCATTTACCACTCATCACCATCTTTCACCATCATACCCCGACCCTCACCATATATATTTGTCTACCACCCTCCGATTGCCCACGACCAAACATTTTAAATAAGGTATAGTTTTGTAAAAAAATAATTATAAATGATATAAAATAGTGAATCGCCCGTACAAGGTGGCTACTGTAGATTGGATACATGGAGGTCATTGCGCTTGACAGTTCGCTGAAGCTGTCCAGTTACTTCACTGATCAAACACAATCATGTGTCACCAAACACAATCATGTGTCACCAATCACAATCATGTGTAACCTATCACAATCATGTGTAACCAATCACAATCATGTGTAACCAATCACAATCATGTGTAACCAATCACAATCATGTGTAACCAATCACAATCATGTGTAACCAATCACAATCATGTGTAACCAATGACTTATCAGTTTCAATTCTGACGATATTACACTTTCCTTTTTAAAAATATTTTTTTGAGTAATGTACATTCTTAAAGTTTATTGTTTAGTCCCAGATTGAATAAAAATAATAATAAAAATAATAAAAAGCTGTGATTGCGGATAAAGGCGTGCTATAGTGGTTACCGGAAATTGGTTTGAATGAAATTTCGCCGACGAAAAATTGATCGACGGAAGTTTGATCGAACGTAAATTTGATCGAACGGAAGTTTGGTCAAATTTTTTTTTCAGTCAACACGATCAAATTTTTCGTCAAATTTCTTTTTCAACGAACTATATACTATATAGTAAAACAAAATAATAAGAAATTTGACGCAAATTTGATCGTGTGAATTGAAAAAAAAAATTCGACTTCCGTCGATCAATTTGTCGTCGACGAAATTTCTTTCAAACAAATTTCCGGATACGCACAGAGACGTCTTTCCATTTTTTCTATTGAATTTCATAATGAATGGGTTGGACGTGGCGGAAATAAGACGAACTGGATCAAAATTCAATATACTGATTTTGTTGTTGTTGCAAAAATGCACAAAGCAGAAGTAAAATATTTTAGTTGAATACATTCTGACTACATTCTGACTACATTCTGACTACATTCTGACTACATTCTGACTACATTCTGACTACATTCTGACTACATTCTGATTACATTCTGACTACATTCTGACTACATTCTGACTACATTCTGACTACATTCTGACTACATTCTGACTACATTCTGACTACATTCTGACTACATTCTGACTACATTCTGACTACATTCTGACTACATTCTGACTACATTCTGACTACATTCTGACTACATTCTGACTACATTCTGACTACATTCTGACTACATTCTGACTACATTCTGACTACATTCTGACTACATTCTGACTACATTCTGACTACATTCTGGCTACATTCTGGCTACATTCTGGCTACATTCTGACTACATTCTGACTACATTCTGACTACATTCTGACTACATTCTGACTACATTCTGACTACATTCTGACTACATTCTGACTACATTCTGACTACATTCTGACTACATTCTGACTACATTCTGACTACATTCTGATTACATTCTGACTACATTCTGACTACATTCTGACTACATTCTGACTACATTCTGACTACATTCTGACTACATTCTGACTACATTCTGACTACATTCTGATACAATTTTGGGTTTGGTCTAGTACAATCCTGGTGATATAAAGGATTGGACGAGAGATTTGCCTTATGAGAATGGAACATCTGGAGTCGCCTTACACAAGAATAAAATCAAGATCGATGAAGCAGCTCTAGTACAAAGTAACGGATACCATGGGAGCGGTTGAGGGGGGGTAAGGGGGGGGTGATTGAGGGGGGTAGAGCACGGTAATAAATGGTAAGGATTGGAAGAACAGAGTAGTGTGAAAACCTGGTGATAGGGTAGTGTGAGTGCACAATTAAAGTGTATGAAGTCGACCCGCAAAATTTATTATTATGTATCAGATTTGTTTATATTCTCTACGTCTCGTGGCTTACTTGCTGCTTCCTGCTGGCTGGGGTAGCATGACGATGGTGTGTCTGATGGGAAGAGTGCTGGTATGGGGCGGTGGTATGGAGGAGGTTGGTATGGAGGAGAGTGATATGGAGGAGGGTGGTATGGAGGAGGGTGGTATGGAGGAGTGGTGGTATGGAGGAGAGTGATATGGAGGAGGGTGGTATGGAGGAGAGTGATATGGAGGAGAGTGATATGGAGGAGGGTGGTATGGAGGAGGGTGGTATGGAGGAGTGGTGGTATGAAGGAGAGTGATATGGAGGAGGGTGGTATAGAGGAGAGTGATATGGAGGAGGGTGGTATGGAGGAGAGTGATATGGAGGAGGGTGGTATGGAGGAGAGTGATATGGAGGAGAGTGATATGGAGGAGGGTGGTATGGAGGAGTGGTGGTATGAAGGAGAGTGATATGGAGGAGGGTGGTATGGAGGAGTGGTGGTATGAAGGAGAGTGATATGGAGGAGGGTGGTATGGAGGAGAGTGATATGGAGGAGGGTAGTATGGAGGAGGGTAGTATGGAGGAGAGTGATATGGAGGAGAGTGATATGGAGGAGGGTGGTATGGAGGAGGGTGGTATGGAGGAGGGTGATATGGAGGAGGGTGGTATAGAGGAGAGTGATATGGAGGAGGGTGGTATGGAGGAGAGTGATATGGAGGAGGGTGGTATGGAGGAGAGTGATATGGAGGAGAGTGATATGGAGGAGGGTGGTATGGAGGAGGGTGGTATGGAGGAGTGGTGGTATGAAGGAGAGTGATATGGAGGAGGGTGGTATGGAGGAGAGTGATATGGAGGAGGGTGGTATGGAGGAGAGTGATATGGAGGAGGGTGGTATGGAGGAGGGTGGTATTAAGGAGGGTGGTATGGAGGAGTGGTGGTATGAAGGAGAGTGATATGGAGGAGGGTGGTATGGAGGAGAGTGATATGGAGGAGGGTAGTATGGAGGAGGGTAGTATGGAGGAGAGTGATATGGAGGAGAGTGATATGGAGGAGGGTGGTATGGAGGAGGGTGGTATGGAGGAGGGTGATATGGAGGAGGGTGGTATAGAGGAGAGTGATATGGAGGAGGGTGGTATGGAGGAGGGTGATATGGAGGAGGGTGGTATGGAGGAGGGTGATATGGAGGAGGGTGGTATAGAGGAGAGTGATATGGAGGAGGGTGGTATGGAGGAGTGTGGTATGGAGGAGGGTGGTATAAATGAGATGTGTTTTTTATATTTAGTGAGAGTGAATGTTTTATTTTTGCCATTAGGGCTTTGATCTCTGTTAGCTAAGATGTTTAAAAACAGGCAACAGATGACAGATCTATAGATTCAATAACAGTCAAGCAAAACAAAATGTGTATCATCCCTATTTCTAGGCTATTTCTCTAACAACTTTTGACTTTTCCATTGTGTAACTTTAAGTTGAAAATATTGCTAAATTAAAATTCTCATTTAAATAGTGCTTCCGAAAATGTACAGACCAGCGGGAGAAGAGAGATATACATTCATAAATATATTCCGAACCTAAAATGTATGAATGTCTGTTTTGATAGGCTTCTGTCTAGTGTTTGCCTGCACAATCCACAGAGTCGCAGTCAGTGAACGGCGATCATACTTGTATTTCCATATTCATATCAAGACGTGATTTACCAAAAGAAATTGGGTTTGGGCGAGTAAGGTCCTTTGTCTGTGGAAGTGTGTCCGTTGTCTGTGGGAGTGTGTCCATTGTCTGTGGGCGTGTGTCCGTGTCTGTGGAAGTATGTCCATAGTCTGTGGGAGTGTGTCCGTTGACTTTGGGAGTGTGTCAGTTGTCTGAGGGATGAGAGTCCCATTTTCTATTCTTCTCTAGTAGATTTACCACCCCCACACACACATAAACAAAAATAGACACAAACACACACACACATATATACACACTCCCACATTTGAGTACATTAAGAAACTGACAACAGTCTTAAAAAGATGAAGCAAGATAATTCAGGCACGTAAAAGATGCTTGTTTTAAAGTTTAAGAACGAAATATTGACTGTGTCTATGATGGATGCTACAGATCTTAAGACGTGTTTTGACTGTGTCTATGATGGATGCTACAGATCTTAAGACGTGTTTTGACTGTGTCTATGATGGATGCTACAGATCTTAAGACGTGTATTGACTGTGTCTATGATGGATGCTACAGATCTTAAGACGTGTTTTGACTGTGTCTATGATGGATGCTACAGATCTTAAGACGTGTATTGACTGTGTCTATGATGGATGCTACAGATCTTAAGACGTGTATTGACTGTGTCTATGATGGATGCTACAGTTCTTAAGACGTGTATTGACTGTGTCTATGATGGATGCTACAGATCTTAAGACGTGTATTGACTGTGTCTATGATGGATGCTACAGTTCTTAAGACGTGTATTGACTGTGTCTATGATGGATGCTACAGTTCTTAAGACGTGTCTTGAATGTGTCTATGATGGATGCTACAGTTCTTAAGACGTGTATTGACTGTGTCTATGATGGATGCTACAGATCTTAAGACGTGTATTGACTGTGTCTATGATGGATGCTACAGATCTTAAGACGTGTCTTGAATGTGTCTATGATGGATGCTACAGTTCTTAAGACGTGTATTGACTGTGTCTATGATGGATGCTACAGATCTTAAGACGTGTATTGACTGTGTCTATGATGGATGCTACAGTTCTTAAGACGTGTCTTGAATGTGTCTATGATGGATGCTACAGATCTTAAGATGTGTTTTGACTGTGTCTATCATGGATGCTACAGTTCTTAAGATGTGTTTTGACTGTGTCTATGATGGATGCTACAGATCTTAAGACGTGTCTTGAATGTGTCTATCATGGATGCTACAGTTCTTAAGATGTGTATTGACTGTGTCTATCATGGATGCTACAGTTCTTAAGATGTGTTTTGACTGTGTCTATCATGGATGCTACAGGTCTTAAGATGTGTTTTGACTGTGTCTATCATGGATGCTACAGTTCTTAAGATGTGTTTTGACTGTGTCTATGATGGATGCTACAGATCTTAAGACGTGTCTTGAATGTGTCTATCATGGATGCTACAGTTCTTAAGATGTGTTTTGACTGTGTCTATCATGGATGCTACAGTTCTTAAGAAGTGTTTTGACTGTGTCTATCATGGATGCTACAGGTCTTAAGATGTGTTTTGACTGTGTCTCACATGGATGCTACAGTTCTTAAGATGTGTTTTGACTGTGTCTATGATGGATGCTACAGATCTTAAGACGTGTCTTGAATGTGTCTATGATGGATGCTACAGATCTTAAGATGTGTATTGACTGTGTCTATCATGGATGCTACAGTTCTTAAGATGTGTTTTGACTGTGTCTATCATGGATGCTACAGTTCTTAAGATGTGTTTTGACTGTGTCTATCATGGATGCTACAGTTCTTAAGATGTGTTTTGACTGTGTCTATGATGGATGCTACAGATCTTAAGACGTGTATTGACTGTGTCTATGATGGATGCTACAGTTCTTAAGACGTGTCTTGAATGTGTCTATGATGGATGCTACAGATCTTAAGATGTGTTTTGACTGTGTCTATCATGGATGCTACAGTTCTTAAGATGTGTTTTGACTGTGTCTATGATGGATGCTACAGGTCTTAAGATGTGTTTTGACTGTGTCTATCATGGATGCTACAGTTCTTAAGATGTGTTTTGACTGTGTCTATGATGGATGCTACAGATCTTAAGACGTATCTTGAATGTGTCTATCATGGATGCTACAGTTCTTAAGATGTGTTTTGACTGTGTCTATCATGGATGCTACAGTTTATAAGATGTGTTTTGACTGTGTCTATCATGGATGCTACAGGTCTTAAGATGTGTTTTGACTGTGTCTATCATGGATGCTACAGTTCTTAAGATGTGTTTTGACTGTGTCTATGATGGATGCTACAGATCTTAAGACGTGTCTTGAATGTGTCTATGATGGATGCTACAGATCTTAAGATGTGTATTGACTGTGTCTATCATGGATGCTACAGTTCTTAAGATGTGTTTTGACTGTGTCTATCATGGATGCTACAGTTCTTAAGATGTGTTTTGACTGTGTCTATCATGGATGCTACAGTTCTTAAGATGTGTTTTGACTGTGTCTATGATGGATGCTACAGATCTTAAGACGTGTCTTGAATGTGTCTATGATGGATGCTACAGATCTTAAGATGTGTATTGACTGTGTCTATCATGGATGCTACAGTTCTTAAGATGTGTTTTGACTGTGTCTATCATGGATGCTACAGTTCTTAAGATGTGTTTTGACTGTGTCTATCATGGATGCTACAGTTCTTAAGATGTGTTTTGACTGTGTCTATGATGGATGCTACAGATCTTAAGACGTGTCTTGAATGTGTCTATGATGGATGCTACAGATCTTAAGATGTGTATTGACTGTGTCTATCATGGATGCTACAGTTCTTAAGATGTGTTTTGACTGTGTCTATCATGGATGCTACAGTTCTTAAGATGTGTTTTGACTGTGTCTATGATGGATGCTACAGATCTTAAGACGTGTCTTGAATGTGTCTATGATGGATGCTACAGATCTTAAGATGTGTATTGACTGTGTCTATCATGGATGCTACAGGTCTTAAGATGTGTAGTTGCGTATACCTCCAAAAGCCCACCACTAACACTATAGGCGAATATGACGTCAGCATGACCAACTTGTTATTTTTGGCCCTGATTGTAAGGTGACCAGGTTGCCATTTTATTTTTGTGTTCCTATTCAGAAGCAAATCCAAATTTAGGTCACTGTTTGTTTGATCACGTTTTAAAAGGTGTCGTGTGTCGCGGTGACTTAAGAAATGACCTGGTTTGCCCATTGAACATTTCGGAACCTAACTTTAAGACAATGACTTCATTGTTATTGCTATTTGTAAATTACACTTCAAAGTATTTGGTCTCTCTCCATCTCTCTCTCCCCCTCTCTCCCTCTTTCTCTCTCCCTCTCTCTCCCCTTCTTTCTCCCTCCCTCTCCCCCTCACTCTCTCTCGCCCTCTCCCTCTCTCTCCCCTCTACCTCTATCCCCCTCCTTCTCTTCCCCTCTCTCTCCCTCTTCCATCTCTCTCTCCCCTCTCTCTCTCCCTCTTCCCCAGTATAGTCTTCAGTCTACATTGAAAGATGGACATGCAAGAACATGTCGAGTAAAACAGGAAATAGTTTCAAAATAATTATCCTCACCATTAAATTATATTTTAGACTACCTCGAAACATACTCTCAGTCTACCTAGTAACATACTCTTAGGCTACCTTGTAACATACTCTTAGTCTACCTAGTAAAATACTGTTAGACTACCTTGTAATACACTCTTAGTCTACCTTGTAGCATACTCTCAGTCAACCTTGTAACATACTTTTAGTCAACCTTGTAAGAGACTCTTAGACTATCTTGTAACATACTCTTTGCCTATCTTGTAACATACTCTTAATCTTACTTGTAAAAATATTCGTAAATGCACACAATATAAAAAATGCTAAATAAATCTACGCTCTTCATTATTGTTAATAAATATACAATAAAATAAGTTATCTATTCTTATAAAAGTGAATAATATAATTATATAATAACGGAACGTAATAAATTGAACTGAAACATTATGTAATTTAAGTCATCAATTAAAAAAAAAGTTGATTTAAAATTTAAATTTTAAAAAAAAAATCTTTATTACATGTAAATTTTATAGAATCAAGATAAAAGTAGAACTTAGATATCAAATACAATATATTTTTTGTGTGTGTAAAAATCGTTTAACTATTGTTTTATCTGAAAATTATTAGAAGTATAAATCATGAAGTTGTTGGAAATTACTTTAAATTTTAGCCTTGGTAAAGTATTAGTATTAAATTATTTTAAAAAAAATTCGTTGGTTGAAAAAAAAAAATCACAACTAATTAAAACATCGGACAGAAATGAACAGAATTTAACCAAACTCTAGGAAAGCACGGGATGGTCGTAGGCATTCATTAAACAAAGGTCAGTTCAGTGATTGTCAGCCTAAGCAGTATCATAGGAATGATTCCATAATACCAAGATTCCAAGGAGAGCTTTTAGGATGTCCGATGGTCTTGTGGCTTCCCCGTGTAGAAGTCAGGTCACGTCAAAGTCACGTCAAAAGTCACGTCAAGTCACGTATGCGAATCAAACAAATGTATGATTCGTATTTTTTAAATGCATATATTGTTGATGAGGTCTCAATTATATCTTTTCAAATTATAATAAATTAAGAAGATGTGTTTGTTATTGGTCGAGGTGTCTTGCAATGTGTCTTGACGTGTTACATCACTGGAGAGATCGAATCTACTGTAAAGGAATTGTTTCTCCTGCACACTGTGGAACTCACTTTTACCATTCTTACCTATTTCTTAAAAAGAGGAACTGAAAACTTTAAAAAATCTAACTTTTGTACATACTACTTCTAAAATTCTTATTGTAAATAAGATGTTCGAATACTTTCTGAAAGAAAAAACAGGCAAAAACACAAAATTCAAACTATCCATGCCTTCCCAAAATATGTTTAAAAGATTATAAGGGGCGTTCCATGAGGTTGAAGGAGGTGTTAAAAGAGGTTGAAAGAGGGGTTAGCAATGTTTACTGAGCCGAAATGAAAGCAGGGCATTCAAAATAGAGGCAAGCAAGTCCCGAACGTGCAAGACAGGTCTAAAAGATATAGAGGATCTGGGCAGGAAGAGGGGATCAGTGGAATGGTGCTTCTCAAACGGGAGCGTTAGGGACATGACTAACTGTACTTATGGAATGAAAGTAGAAGACTTAAGAACTTTTAGTTATATCTATATTGGATACCTTGAATAGAGCCATGTAGGGTCAAGAGAATTACAAAGTGAATATCTTGTAAGAAGATTTTTTTTTCTTTACTGGCAGTTCCATTAACGTTTTAAGTAAATGAACATTTTTTCGGACGGTATTAATTTTCAGACTTTTCAGTTAAAACTAAAACATAGGAAAAGTCTCCCTTGTATCCTGGGATGTTTTGTATTGTTTGAGAAGCACCACTATAAGCCAAACTGATAGAGAAAGAGGTTTGACAAAACAATCTACTGTACCGGGTACTTTCGTCTCCAGATCCTGGGTAGCTAGAATAGAAAATATGCAAAAAATGTTGACTTGGTGCTTAGACACCTATGTAACTAGAATGGGACAAGGCTAAGATCTTTATGACCCTTTTACATAACTTAGCTCTGTCAAAATTTAATACAAGATTGGTCAACACACATTGAATATAGACACATTTCTAAAAGGATGGAAACGTCAGGGGGGGGGTAGTACTTTCCGTAAACATAATAAGACAACAAACCAAGAAAACAACTAACAGTGGAGACAGATAAGAAATAAAGTGACCACCTGGTCAAGTGAAGACAAAATATAGTGACCACCTGGTCAAGTGAAGACAAAATAAAGTGACCACCTGGTCAAGTGAAGACAAAATAAAGTGACCACCTGGTCAAGTGAAGACAAAATAAAGTGACCACCTGGTCAAGTGAAGACAAAATAAAGTGACCACCTGGTCAAGTGAAGACAAAATATAGTGACCACCTGGTCAAGTGAAGACAAAATAAAGTGACCACCTGGTCAAGTGAAGACAAAATATAGTGACCACCTGGTCAAGTGAAGACAAAATAATGTGACCACCTGGTCAAGTGGAGACATAAAGTGTAGTGACCACCATGCCAAGTGAAGACGATATAAAATGTAGTGACCAGCCCAGGCTTGGTATCAGTTAACTCAGTTAAGAGAAGTCTGACCAAATGAGTCACTACAGCTGCCTTTCTTTCTCTCACGTTTTTTAAACAAATCTTGAAGTTGATATGATTTAAAGAATTGCTTTTTTGTTGAATATATATTTTGAGTAAAGTAATAGAAAAGATCGATCTATAGATAGATATATTGTTTCGATTTGAACTGAATGTGTCTACTAGAAATCATACTTCTAAAAAAAACTCAACAAAAAGATCAAAACACAAAAAATAGAAATCAGGACGCCACCAATGATAAACTGTCGAACTCCTGAAATACACATCGAAAAGATGTGTTCAAAAAAACAGCCAAAAATTATAGAAACACATAAAATATGTGTCCTTTTGTGAAACTCAGTACTCGTAACTTATCAAAATTATACATCACAGTTTTATAGCCTTGTAAAAACTCATTGTCTCCGGCATAGCATCGAAAACAAACAATGTTTAAAGTGGAAATGAAGTTAAAGTTTTGCAGTAACGTAATGAACTTTTACTTTGACAGTATTTAAATGCGACAGCAATTTTGTTTAATGATTTTAAGTTGACATTCGGAAAAGCTTCCCTGTTTGTTTAGGAGAATTAATCTGTAAACTTAAAGGAACATTAATAAGCTCTCTGAAAAAAAAGAGAAATTTAAACGTAAATTCAATGATGTTTTTAAAAAAATGCTATATAGTTTTAGCTATTTAAAAAAAAATTGTTTTACACACATGAGCTAAAACAATTTGTTTCATAAATTCTACTTTGCTGGTGCTTTACATCGATTCCTAGAGAACCAACCTACTGTGACAACAGCATACATGTCTATATTGGCACTTACAACACTGAACTGGCAGAGGAAACATACAATTTGTTGAATGTAAACAGTAAATAAAGCTATGTGGTGGGAACACAGTGTAACAGCCAAAAACTTACCCGAAGAAAAAAGTTCATCTACCACTTGTACAATATTAGCCACCAAGTAACCCCTCCCCCAAGACTAACCCAAAGAAGTTAACCTCCCTCTTGTACACTGTTAGCCCCCATTTAAACCACCCCTCCATTAAAACTTACCGAAGAATCTCGATCTTCATTCTTTAAGTGCTCTGCTATAAATATCACAGAATCTATTGCGTCCATGATTTCCTTTGAGTACCTCGCTCTGCGAATGGTGCCCGTGTTCTCCTCCCCAAAGTCCAAGCGGAGGAGCTCCTCCATGTGTGCCCTCCTTAACCTGGGCGATAGTTTATCGTCAAAGCAGTAGCCGACCGGCGGCCTTGAACTCTGACCTTCTTGCTGGCTGCGGATGTCCAATCCGTTGCACGTTCGTATCACAACCTTTTTAGGAGGGAGCAGCTCCTCAGGTTCCTGGTGGGGGCGCCTCATGACCAGCAGCCTGGGGAGGATGTTGAGGAAGACGCGACGGACCCACGGGGACATACTGTGTGTTGCAGGTGACCGGAAGTGGACATTCAATACAATTACCGTCACTATGATGGACAACGTTACCAGAATCATGGTAAACAATAAGTACTTCCCGATGAGTGGCACCACAATGGAGGTGGGCGGAATGATCTCTGCGAGGAGGAGGAAGAACACCGTCAGTGATAGGAGGATGGAGATACACAGCGTGATCTTCTCGCCCGAGTCTGAGGGCAGGTAGAAGACGAGGACGGTCAGGCATGAGATGGCCACGCACGGGATGATGAGGTTGACGGTGTGGAACAGGGTCTTCCTTCTCATGGACACGCTGAAGGTGATGTCGGGGTAGCGCTCGGTGCAGCAGGGATACTGTCGGACGTTCTTCACGGCGTCCACCTCCAGGATGTCCCACTCGACGCTGGGGTAGAAGTCTCGGAGGTCGATGCCGTTCTTTATGGTCACGTTGGCTTCGTTGCTCTTGGCGCAGATGTGGACAAGGTCGACCTGATCGCCGTCATACGTCCAGGAACCAAACTTCATTTTACAACTGAAGATTTGAAGTGAGGAAAATAAATACATATAATGAAATAATTCAGCCACAAAATTTTGAGGAAAAAAAACAGCACCGAACAAAAACAACAAGAATGTTCGTTGTGTCACAAAACTTCCGTTCCAAAATATTCCATTACAAAAAGGAATGGGACCTTATAGTTTCAGGTAAAGAATGGGACCTTATAGTTTCAGGTAAGGAATAGGACCTTATAGTTTCAGGTAAGGAATGAAACCTTATAGTTTCAGGTAAGGAATGAAACCTTATAGTTTCAGGTAAGGAATGAAACCTTATAGTTTCAGGTAAGGAATGAAACCTTATAGTTTCAGGTAAGGAATGGGACCTTATAGTTTCAGGTAAGGAATGGGACCTTATAGTTTCAGCTAAGGAATGGGACATTATAGTTTCAGGTAAGGAAAGGGACCTTATAGGTTCAACTAAGGAATGGGACATTATAGTTTCAGGTAAGGAAAGGGACCTTATAGGTTCAACTAAGGAATGGAACCTTATAGCTTCAGCTAAGGAATGGGACCTTATAGTTTCATCTAAGGAATGGAACCTTATAGTTTCAGGTAAGGAATGGAACCTTATAGTTTCAGGTGAGGTAAAATCATTGTGATTTAAATCTTAGGATTAGTCACATTCATGGCCCGAAGTCATGCGCTATATATTCTTCTATATATTTGGGCCCACGATCAATTTATTGATCATTCTAGCTCCTATGCATGTAATGGGGATTTGCAATGTGTCTGTGCCTGGTGTTGACAAGGATATTTCACTGGTTGCAAGAGCTACTTAGTTAGAGTATCATGCTTCCTCCCCCCCCCCCCGTATAGAGACGCCCCTGGTGTAAACCGGCGATCAGGATTGCAACACACTTCCGATTACACAGCGACGTTGAGGTTGTATGTGTCCCCCACCCCTCCCCCACACCCCTCCAGTTTATGACACCCTGTATAAATCTATTGAAACTAAATGTAACATTAGACTGTACGTACTCGAATTAACCATCTTTCTTTTCATCGCCATGATAAATATAAATACTTTTGTTTTATTAATAGTTTTTATATGTTTAAAAAATAAAATTTGTCAATTTAAAAAAACAAAATAACAAAAAATTAAAACAAACGAAGAAAAAACGAAAAAACAAATGGCGGCGGCGAATCGTCCATCAACGAATGACGTATGTATGTATGGCATCTTTCCGTCTACGAGAGACAATATATTTATCTTTTCTGATTGCAGCTCTTGGTGAAAGGCCAAAGTAATAAGCAATTTTAATTTAACTAAACAATCCAATAAATACAAAAATATTTTTTAACAAATGACAATCTTTTCAATTTTTAAAATATTTTTTTTAATTATCTCTTTAGCAAATATTCAATCAATTTTAAACAGTACAACTTTAAAAATGTTGCATAAATGTTTTATAAATATTCTGTACTTATCTATCTTTCTTATTCACGGTATTATACTTTGATCTATTTATAGCTTTAAATATGTTCGGTGCTAAATGGTTCAAACTGAGAGGGAAAAAAGCAGTGCGTCCCAAACGGAAGTAAATAATCATGATCAACTTGCACCACCCAGACGGAAGGGGGAGATCATCCTTCACCATGACTCGCACTACTTTACAACTCCGGAGCTCTTGGGGATATCTCTTCACAATGGCTCACATCTTAATTATTTCTCGAGCCATCCCGAGTGACAGTACAGACTCTTACAGTTTTTGTACAGCCCTAGAGGACTGTATTGGCAGATGTAGTACCTCTTCTCTATCGCACGTGTCGTGTCGGAATGAATCCTTTCCCTGCGACTGCGGAGATGTGAAGTGTTTCTTGTTCAAAGGAGTTTGCGTCAGTCACTGTGGGCCTCCGGTCAGCGTATCAGAGGAATGTTACGATTGCTTCTTTGTTCACGAGAACTCAGATATCTGTCTGGAATCTTGCCCCGATTCACGTATTTGCGTAGCATCTGATTGCTGGAATTCCTCCAAACTGTGTCAGCAATGTCTACCCGGCTACCACGGAGTCGACTGTCAACGGAAATGTTCCGACACGTGCGATGGATCGTGTTACCGCGGTAACGGTTACTGCAGTCAATGCGAGATGGGAAGCTTCGGACAAAGCTGTGAGCTGTCGTGTCCACTGAACTGTTACAGAAACAGCTGTTTAGCGGAGACCGGGCACTGCCAAAGATGCAGTTCTGGGTACAGGGGTCCAACTTGTAGCGATAGCTGCGCCAGAGGATTCTACGGCCACAGCTGTCGCAAGCGATGCTCTCCACACTGTGAAGAAAAGCAATGTGACCCCATCTCAGGTCAATGTGTGTTGGGATGTGAACCAGGTTACTTTAATATAAGGTGCGAGCAGGAATGTCCTAGTGGGACCTATGGGGAGGACTGCCTGGCCCAATGCCCCGTGACATGCTCTGGCGGGTCGCTGTGTGACCCTGTAAATGGCACATGCCTGCTGGGGTGCACGGCCGGGTTCCAAGGAGATCACTGCAATGTCCTGTGCCAGGCTGGGACGTTTGGCGAAAATTGTGCAAGCAACTGCAGCGATAATTGCTTTCTACGAGCCTGCAATTCTTTCTCGGGTCACTGTGAGCGATGCATATGGGAAAGGGACGGACCATTCTGTGACAATATTAAAGTGGAAGAGCAGAAAGAACGAGGAATTTTTTATTCAGACCTGACCTCGGACCAGGTAAGAATTAAACTATTGTTTCAAAAGTTTTGGTGATTCAAACCTAAAGGTGTACTTTATCCTAAAGGTTTACGCTATACTAAAGGTATACGTACACATCTGGTTGGAATGCAGCTCTGAGAAAAAAATTAGGGATTCTGTGGTGGAACGGGTCGGTACTGCCTTACTGGGCCTTACGAGGAATACTGTGTTGGAGTGGGTCGGTACTGCATTACTGGGCCTAACGAGTGATACTGTGGTGGAGTGGGTCGGTACTGCATTACTGGGCCTAAATAGGGATACTGTGGTGGAGTGGGTCGGTACTGCATTACTTGGCCTTACGAGGATTTCAACTTTTATACCATGGAGTGACCAAAGCTCTACCAGCTCTACCACTTTAAATCGACTACATTAAACATGATTGGAAATCATATCATTGGAACATTTGATTTTTATGCTGATCGACTCGGAATGAGGACATATTTCATAATGAAACCTTTAACTTGTGCGATAATTTATTTTTGTGGAGCCAACAAAGAGTTTAGTGATACCTTAATCTTCCATTATCTATTCTATGTCTATCTTGTCAACTGAATAAACTCAATAAATATTACAGCAACACTCTTTTGCAAAAACTGCCCTTTAAAATGTTGACATGAAGATTTAAAGACATTCTTTCCTCAGTTGGCTATCCTATACCATTGAATTTCTGTCCCACTATTCATATATCAGCCCGTCACTAGCCATGAATCAGCCCAGTCACTAGCCATATATCAGCCCGTCACTAGCCATATATCAGCCCAGTCACTAGCCATATATCAGCCCAGTCACTAGCTATATATCAGCCCAGTCACTTGCCATATATCAGCCCGTCACTAGCAATATATCAGCCCAGTCACTAGCCATATATCAGCCCAGTCACTAGCCATATATCAGCCCAGTCACTAGCCATATATCAGCCCAGTCACTAGCCATATATCAGCCCAGTCACTAGCCATATATCAGCCCAGTCACTAGCCATATATCAGCCCAGTCACTAGCCATATATCAGCCCAGTCACTAGCCATATATCAGCCCAGTCACTAGCCATATATAAGCAAAGTCACTAGCCATATATCAACCTCGTCACCAGCCATTTTTCAGCCCTGTCACAACCATATTCAGCCTCTTCACTAGCTATATATCAGCACCTAACTAGCCATATATCAGCACCCTCACTAACCACATATCAGCACCCTCACTAACCATATTTCAGCCCCATCACTAGCAATATACCAGCCCAATTTTACCATCTTACATCAGATACATTAACATCCGCTATGCCTGAAACAGACCGCATATCATTAGCCACTTTATGATATTTTACACCAGATTACCGTGCTTAATAGAGTTCATATATTATTTGACCTTTCTGCAAACTAACAGTTGTCGTAGATATTCACCTCTATTGGTATTGGTATTCTGCCATTCGAGAAATATTACACCAAATAATAAACTTTAAAAAAAAACATACATACCCCCTTACGCCCCACGTTATCACCCCAACCCGAATAAACAAAATTTCTAGCCGCGAACTTCAGAAGCATATCTCTAACTAGAGAGACCTATCATTTTAACTTCAATCAATTCATCATACCTATTTACCCGTGAAGAAAGAACACTAAACAGCTCTATATTTATGGTTTTAACATTCAGATACTCCTGACCTTTCTAACGTTGTTTGCTGCTGGTGGCGCCCTCTGGTTTCTCATGGCTTTGTCCATGTATCACAGGCGGAAGCTGGTGTGGGAAAAGATCTGGAAGACGGGCAAGATACCCTACCGTCACAGACTCCCTAAAGCATTTAAGGAGTTTCTCGAGCGATCCGCCAAACCAGCGGCGTACAGGTACTCACCACTGGGGCGAGACGACGTACAGCGACACGTGCATCCGAGGAGGGCATCACCTCGACCACGCCGGAAAACACAAGAAGGCAGGAGACTAAAGAAATCTTTGAGATTTCGACGAGGGCTGCAATCTGACTCCTCCGCTGAAACACTCGGTGAAATAGACGAGACACAGGCGTTTACTAGAGGGCTGGATTTAGAGCGAGATGCGTCAGCGCTGAAAGCAGAACCTAAAGATGACGTCACATCGGTCAAAGACACTGGTGCCGCTGGTAGCGTGGGAGATCGTCTGGAAAGTCCAGACAGCCAGAAAGAAGACGGCCGTGGTGAAAATTTGGTATTCACAGTCCCAGAAGAGGCGATCGAAGGCCCCCATTATTATGCCATCAAACACACTGTAAGCCCACTGTCGTTGGACATATCTCAGATCCCTTCGAGGGGCTCACAAGATTCGCTAACAAATTTTAGAACTGAAAATTTTGTTGGCTCCGGAAGTGTTTTCTCAAGCACACCGCAATACACGAGTGAACGACGGTCAGACAGGGTGACCAAACTGCTCAAGAAGACCACAAGGACCAGGTCTAGCCCCCGAGTAGGGATGATTCCCGACACCCGTCATAGTTTATCCACTGAAGGAACTACCACGAGTACACACTACATTGCGAGCGGCGGGCGACAAGGGAGATCCACTGAAGATGTTGAGACTGAAACAGAAACCGACGTGACCAGCAGGGACACGGTCACGGAGACCAGCAGGGACACGGCCATGGAGACCAGCAGGAACACGAGCTCCGGGTCTACATCAGAAACTGACACCGAGACAGTCAGTCAGGAGGAGGAATATTCTGAAGAGTCTACTGAGGAAATATCATATGCCTCTAGCTCTTGGACGAAAACATCCACGGCCAGGAGACCCCCCTATTCAAAATCACAGGAGATGAAGCCTATGTTTCCTAAAGTTCCAATCAATATACCGGTACAAAATATGTCACAAAAAGTCGCAGCTCCACAAATATGGACCACAAATACACCAAGTGCGATGCCTTTAAAGCCCCCTCCAATCCCAGTCAGGCAAACAGGTATTTTACAAAAGAGTTATGCTTATCTGTCCAGCATTTGGCCCGTGAAAGTAGGGCACGCGGAGAAGAAACCCATCCTCAAAAACCCACCATCGCCTCGTCCACCACAAAGACGATATATGTCTTACAGGTTTATGTTGACTCGTCTTGAAGAATGGCGGCGATCACGTGGGTACCAGCATGACGTCAGAGACGGGGTTTTCGAGGTCAAGGATGAAGCGTCCAAGAAAATGTCTTCATCGGCTGTCACCACAGAATCAACGGTAGCGCCAAGTGAAATGTCCGGTCAAGGGGAGACGACTGCGCAGACGACCAGTTACACAATGGGAAGTGATACAACTTCTGGAATAGCCTCAAGCACCTTAGCCGCACTTAGCACATGGAAAACCAGCGAAACCATGGCAGAAGGACCCGATAGGACTTCTTCGGGATATTATATCGATGTCAACAGCTCTTATCCAACCCATCGCAGGCGCGGTTCACTGGATATGAGACCCCAGCTCGACACTAGTGAAATCACAAGTGAGACATCCACTCTGGGGACGGTCGCCAAAGGCTCCTCCAGTGCATTCAGGGATGCCAGCTTCGTGACACGGTCAGATACTTACGACACAAAGTCTTCGAGACCATCCTCTGGCCGATCACTTACTGCAACATCCAACGGTACGTCGTCTACCCAGCTAGGTATACATAATTTGTCAACTTTACAAAGCTAGTGGTTTGGTTTACATAGAGTAATCACCTTGAAATGGTATAGCTCATAAGTAACACTGGTTAAATCGTGTTTACATTAACGGGTGGTAGAATGGATAGTCAAAATGTTATTAAAATGATGACCCCTGATTTCGGTTTAGATTTATCTCAGAGCTTTACTTGTTTAGTGTTCGTTTGCTTAATATTCAAATCAGCGCGTGGAATAAACGAAAAACGACATTTTTGTGACAAGTTTGCTCTTCATCTATTACGAACAGTGCTTCTAGAGTTTATAAAACAATTAATTGAAAAAGCAAATCACACTTATGGGAAAATAGGTTATTGCCGTGTTTTATGTTCTAGTTAGTAGTAGAGACGTATTGGTTCACATATATAAAACTGTACTTTGTTGTGTTTATTTTGACAGGAGGCTCCTGTTTTGTATATACAACAACGGAAACCAGATCGACGTCACGAGACTATTCCAAGTATCACACGGACGAGTCTAATTACCAGACCAGATCATCAAGGCATCCGACACACAATACCCATACTTCTGCAACTGGCGCACGCGATGTTCTCTCATCTGGACGGCCCCCCAGAGGGCAGCTGAGCATACACAGGAAGAAAATGGAACAGTTGCGGGAATTCAATAGAAACTCCCATGGTCATGACGTTGTACCACCAGGCTGCACCTCTAGCGTCCGCTCGTCTGGTCGTGCAAGGATTAAGTCGTCCAGAAGCGGCAGTATGGACACAAGCACACTATTTACTACCCCATCAAGTGCCACGCCGACATCACTTAGAAGTGATTGTCAGTCGACTCTGTTAGAAACATCAACTATAACTTCCACAACTGACATTTCAATGACAGAATAACGGCCAAAAATGACAGTTCAGTGGCAGAAAAACTGCCAAAACTGACAGTTAAGCGAAAAATGGTTGAAAAATTGCCACAAATGACAGTTCAGTGACCAAAGTACCTCTCCTTATACATATTAATCATATGTTAGTCTTCCCTGCTATAGAACTCAACGACGTGGCCATTTCCTTGTTGTCTGCGCATGACGTCAGCGAACGAAGCAGAGATTGATTTCACAGATGAATAACTTATAAAATGTTATACTTGTATTTTTGCATCGATTATTTGGAAATGATATCCGCCACTGACAGGCGCATTAATACAATGCAAAGTTACAACGTACTATTTTGGCGCAAATCAAAAGAACCGTGATCAGCAAATTAAAAACAAATTAGCGCGGTATTTAACAATGTTATTTATATCTATCACTGTTCGTATTCATTATTACAAATTGTATCTTTGATGAGAGCCAGCACTAACAGCAACATGTTGATTAGACATTCTACAAAGATCTATAACTCCTTGTTATCACCAGACCTTAGACTTAGACAGACAACTGCGCGCCACGTATTTACTTACTAACTTACTGTATAAAATATACTCGGGAATAGCTAGGATCAAATGTAGCTGGATATAAAAAAATTGTGTGTGTTGACTTTCTAGAATGCAAATCCCTTTTCTGACAATATCTATGTCAAAGTTATCATAGGAAAACGGAACAGAGGCAGGCCGAGGAACACTTGGCACCGTGAAGTGGAAGCAGATACAGATACCATGAAACTTGGCCACACTTGGGGGAGGCTGGAGACATTGGCTCAGGATCTTGATGCCAGGAGGACTCTTGTAAGCAGCCTATGTCCTAGGAAGGATCACAGACGTCGACGAAGATCGGCTGCCGTTCCTCGAGGACGAAGAGGCGAAAGAAGAAAGTTATCATAATATTCAAATCGGCGCTTTTTGGTTTAAAGGAAAGGATATCAGGAGCTTGAGTCATATGTGCAGCGTAAGAGGGGAGAGAGGGGGAGGATGGTCGTGTCAGTTTGCTTTTCAATGGTGTCCACTTTTGAGGTGCTCGTCATTTTAAGGGAACTACACTTAATAAAAACATTACTAATCATTGGGCCTAAGAAAAACAGTTTCTTCAATAAAAACATACGTTCTTTTCAATATGATTTTTAATTCTCAATAAAGACGATTGAAAAAAAATTAAGACAAAAAGTAATAAAATATACAAAACGTTCTTGCCAACAATTAATTCTGTACATCGATAACCTCATATGATAAAGGAAAATTCCGTGACGTCATATCACTGGAGAGACAAGCCCCAGTCAACTAGTGTGCACCACGACACGAATCTCCTTCCATCATAAACTATAGTTATAAAAGTTGTTCATCTTTAAAGGCCTTAAGACATCGCTTTGGAAAATAACGATTTTAATTCATTATGGCTTAGAGTTTAAAAAACATTATTCTTTAACATCATTACAAGACCTCTGAAAAAAATTGTGTTTATTTGAGGCCCTTGTGACTGTGAGATGGCCAAGCTGCAACCCCCTCCACACCTACACATACACACGCCTACACATACACACGCATACCGTAAAACACATATTTAGTGAATGAGGGACGAAAATGATTTTTATGGTTGGGGGTCACCACAACACGAGAACTGTATTAAAGGGTCGCGGCATTAGGAAGGTTGAGAACCACTGCCCTAGGGTTAATCCGTCACTGTCCCTCCTTACAAACCCCAGTAGAAGCTCATTTCATGTAACAGAGCTAGGAATCAAAATCTCTATGCATACGGCTGCTAAAATGACTAATACTTCTTATGATGTACGATTTTTATTTTAAAAAAACGGGAACTTAGAATGAAAGATGTGAATCCAACTATAATTGACGCTTCATGCACTCCCAAAATGTTACAATATTGAGTTGAATTACTTTCACGATGTAAATGTAAGGCTCCAAATTAAAAAAAAAGGGTTTTCTTTAAATTCTAGCTTTACAAAAAAAAAAAAAAAAAATTAGAACTTTCCTTGTAATGTGAGCGTACCGAGCCATTGATTCAACTGGATTTGAAGTTTATTTACAAGTAAAAAAAAACACCGGAGCACTGCCCGCCTGCATTAATCAAGAGTCTGTCTTCCACTACAAATATGGGGGCGATGGGAGACGTTTGTCAGGAGCTGTCACGGTTTCCTACAGGCAGATTTTACATCTCGGGGAAGGCCAACTTCGGGCATACACGAGGCAATGGACAAGGTTTTTTTTTTTTAAGTGAGACGCATAGGACGAGTAGGGGTGGGCGAATGGGGGTTGTCGAGTGGGGTGGGCGAATGGGGGTTGTCGAGTGGGGTGGGCGAGTGGGGTGGGCGAATGGGATATGGGAAGTAACTGGAGCTTGAAAAAAAAAAACCATCTATCACTTTCAGGACATATTTCTGGAATTCTAGGTACATAATGTTTACAAATACATTTGTTTCATTATATTTATTTCTACATAGTTTAGATATGGTGAATATGGAAGCATAAATTGAAGCTTTATAAGGTACAACGTCAAATTGGTCAATTGACAAGGTAATGCCAATATCAGAATATATGTACAATTAGTACCAAAAGTCATGGTAGAGCTAAGACTAAATGTGCAATTATTACCAAAAGACATGGTAGAGCTAAGACTATATGTACATTTATTACCGAAAGTCATGGTAGAGCTAAGACTATATGTGCAATTATTACCAAAAGTCATGGTAGAGCTAAGAATATGTATGCAATTATTACCAAAAGTCATGGTAAAGCTAAGACTATAATTACAATTATTACCAAAAGTCATGGTAGAGCTAAGACTATATATGCAATTATTACCAAAAGTAATGGTAGAGCTAAGACTATATGTACATTTATTACCGAAAGTCATGGTAGAGCTAAGACTATATTTGCAATTATTACCAAAAGTCATGGTAAAGCTAAGACTATAATTACAATTATTACCGAAAGTCATGGCAGAGGTTACTGCCGTTGTTACACATAAGATACAAAGTGAATGCAGAGATTAAACTTTGACACACAGAGCAGGACAGAAAGTTGTTCAACTAAAATCTGAAGAAAAAAAATTTCCTGACATAAAATATTGAGCGATAACTTCAAAACCAGTTCTCTGTCATGACCCGCCCTATAGCTCACCCCCTCCCCATCATCACCCCTCTCCTCCCTGCAGATATGCACTGATTGTGCAATTTGTCATGGGGTATCAGATCTTGCTCTCTGACTGATGATAGGCTGAGAATGGATGGCCCTCATTTGAGCCGTGTATCGAAATCGTATATGAATCAACATAATGTGTGGCGTTCGGTGGGTCGGTCTCGAGACAAAACGAGAGAAATACATTTCTTATGAATATTTTTTCAATTTTTTTTTATCAATGTGGAATGTCTTAAATTCCTTGAATTAAATGTTGCACCCTAAATAGTTAATCAGTTTGATCAAGAAGAACTAAATCATTGGCCAATTATTAGCAAAGCTACATACAAGAAGAGATCCCTGTGCAAAGCTACAGGCAAGCAGAGATCCCAGTGCAAAGCTACAGACAAGAAGATATCCCACTGTGAAGCTGCAGACAAGAAGAGATCCCACTGTAAAGCTGCAGACAATTCCTTCTAGGTTGCCAAATTTTTAACTGATCGAATATGCAGATGTTCATCTAGGTTTAAGGTTCGTAAAGATAATTTTAATAAAATACACTAGACTACTACACGCACACTCATGACATCATTAGTCTGTACGTGACACCCGTCTCCCCACTCACCACCATCATAAAATAGGGGTCCTGGGACAATATTCGTGGAACTTAAACTATAAATTTCATTCTCTTCCAGGAACTTATATGTTTGTTATTTTACATGGAACAGATTTTTAATTGAACACTTGAATGATTGGTGTGGTCCACCTCTTATCAGTCATTATTTCGGATATAATTTGTATGCTATTATTTCAGATACAATGTGTTGTGTCAGCTTTTATTTCAGATACATTGTATCATCTTTTAGTTCAGATACAATATATCATCTTTTATTTCAGATACAACGTGTTGTGTCGGCTATTATTTCTGATATAATGTGGCACAGTCAAATGATAATTCCCTAACAAATCATTACTGGCCATTGTGATACAATATTTTGATAGCTTCTGATAACACTCATTATAGTTAAATTATTGTGACAAAATTATGTCGTCTGCTCAAAAAAATAATAAAAAGAAACTTTGTTCATAATTCAAGTTCAAGAGAAATGACTGACTTCTTCCCAATTTCTTATAAATGGAACAAGAATGAAGTTGCAAAGACGTAATCATTTCATTCAACTTATTTTGAGACTGTAATCTTTAAATAAGGAAGCGAATTTTAAAAAAGATTGAAATAAATATTTCATGGATAATTTGACATATTTAAGAGTGGCTACTGGCTAAAGGTTATGTCCCGATCAGCACGCACCAGCCACACCACCTGTCCGGATTCTCACAATAAGGACAGTTTACCGGAAGTACACAATAGCAGCTGTTTTATTTCCATGCATGCTCCCCCAATGGCCGCAATCCCCGGAACACGCCAACTTCAAACTGCCAGCCACATCCACTCTGCCCTATATTAATGCAATACTTGCCAATCAATGGCTGAGCAGGAAACAAGCAAACCCAATATTGGCGTTAATTGTATCTGGCCAGAAGACACGGCCCCCCTTAAATGATATGACGTTCATCTGGCGTCTATTAGGCTTATCAATTTACAATCCATACCTGCCTTCAGGAGAGGGGAGGGGTAGATCTTGAGTGGGTGGATACACACCTGGGCACGAGCGCATGTCATTAAAGAAATTAGATTACGCTAATAAAAAAATGTTGATTCGTTACAATATAATGATTATTAAACAGTGCAGCACAGGCTAGTGTTCACTTCAGCCGACAGCTTATTTGTCCAAACTGCAGACAATCATTACGAGTTTCAGATGCCCGTACGCCACACTACTGCATTCCTAAACAGTTTTAGGCATCTGACATTTATTTAAGCGGCTAAAAACAATATGCGTCTCCAACAACAACTTCTTTTGAAGATAACTTGGCAGGTGCATGGACTATTTAGAGACGTGCATTCATTCACTTTGAAAGTACCGGTGATTGAGAGTATGCTGGAGGTTTAGCCAGTGCTCTCATGTAGGCTGGGGGTAAATCTAGAGATATGGAGGGGTTGGAAGTGATATGCTGATGGCAAGTCTAGAGATGCGGAGAGGTTGGAAATAGTACTCTGGTGTACTGATGGCAAGTCTAGAGATGCGGAGGGGTTGGAAATAGTACTCTGTTGTACTGATGGCAAGTCTAGAGATGCGGAGAGGTTGGAAATAGTATTCTGGTGTACTGATGCCATAAAAAAACAAATTCATCCAAGGATAGTGTCTGCTCTTTACCAGCGTTCTATTTTCTAATAAGTATAGCAATCAAAACTAAGGATAACCTTAACATAAAGAAAATTATGTTTCGATACATTTTGTTTGAAAGTGGGAAACGTTGAACATGCAAAGCCACGCGCCAACCACAGGAAGAGGGGGACCCGAATGGTTCATAAAATTTGTAAGATAAAAAAAAATCAATTGTCTAGGTGCCATGTTTTGCACTCGAATTTATACGACATATGATTTAGGTCTTACATTTTAAGTCTCAAATGTATGTCTTTAAACAACTATTTGCGGGAGCGGGGGGGGGGGGGGAAGGGGGGGGGAGTGCCTTTCTTCGAGAAACCAGGTTTTTACCAAACTAAACATGCACACAAAACTCCAAATTGCTATGGGTCTTTCGCGGGTCAGGAAGTCGGCTTCTCACCATGTGTAATGTTTTGCTAAAAAAAGATCGCTTCGTCCAGTTAGGTTATCTTTGATTATATTAGGCTTTATTGGAATCTATGAGGTAAAATTAGGTTATATTCGGTTATATTCGGTTATATTCGGTTATATTCGGTTATAATGATAATATTGATTATATTAGATAACTTTTACTAAATAGGTAGTAAAAAGTAATTGCTATTCTCTTCGATGCTTGCATCTTTTGTTAACATGTCAGCAGACATCCTTGATGATATAACAGGGGAATTAATTTATTTACGATACACTACTCAGTTCTCTTTCCTCTATGACCTTTTATATGAGTTCGAAATGAGTGTATGTTATATAAATGTCCTCCTGTCCTATGTTATGTCAATGTTCCCCTGTCTCCATGTTATGTCAATGTACTCATGTCTCTATGTTATGTCAATGTTCCCCTGTCTCCATGTTATGTCAATGTACTCATATCTCTATGTTATGTAATTGCCCTCCTGTCTGTTTGTTATGTCAATGTCCTCCTGACTCTATGTTATGCCAATGTCCTCATGTCTCTATGTTATGTCAATAGTACGGTCAAATGTTAGATTATTTCAACTCTAATGTTTAGGAACCTGTTGTTGGATATCTGGTATGTAAAAGATCTTTTTCCTAGAGCTTATACAAACAGAGACAGACCTTTGCTACCCACGTGATAGTGACATCCCTGGCCCACCCCACCCCAATCCCCACCAGAAGACTGAAGAAAATCAGATGATGTTAACCAGTTGAGCCCCCACCATTTTGATTTGTCCCCAAGTCATCAAACACAGCGAGTCAGGAATCGAATTGGGCCTATTCGGCAGTCTGTAGGAGTTGCGTGCTGGACAAACGAGCTTAGCCTCGATCCCAGACTTAATTAGGTCCATCCCTCCAAGCCGTGTAGATAGCCGAGAAAAAAATGACCCCTGCTTTGGTCTTATTAAATACAGAGGGCGAAATTCAGGAAGTGGTTGTGAGGAGGCAGATCATTACCTCCCCCCAGTCGCAGCATGGATATGCCCTTGGTATACGGAACTATTTTGTCATCATCTCCTACGAACTAGTGTAGAATGGATATGCCCTAGGTATAGTGAACTATTTTGTCATTAGCTCCTCCCAATTAAAGCATGGATATTCCCTAGGTATACGGAACTATTTTGTCATCACCTCCTCCCAGTTATAGCATGGATATGCCCTAGGTATACGGAACTATTTTGTCATTACCTCCTCCCAGTTATAGCATGGATATACCCTAGGTCAGTGGTTGGCAAATCGCGGCTCGCGAGCCGCATGCGGCTCTTTAGCGACCAGAAAGCGGCTCGGCCAGTCGGCTACGAATTGGTTTTGATTCAGAAAAAAATGGTTCATTATAGGTTCTTGAAAAGAAATTTGGTTCTAAAAATTTTTTTAATCGACCAGCTGCTGGTTTGTCGCTCTTTTGACCAATGAGTTTGCCGACGACTTCCATAGTTCTAAGGAACTTTTTTTGTCATTAGCTCCTCCCAGTTGTAGCATGGATACAGCCAAAATGTACGGAACTATTTTGTCATGGTGGATAAGTATTTGGTTCTAAGTGACAAGTACATTTATTATTAAAAAAAAAAAGAACAACGCACAATAGATAAGCGAAGTTAATTTGGTCAATATTCGCGGGAAAATTGTTTCGTGGTTGCAATTATCTGATTAAACTTAGCATTTTGAGGACTCTCTAAGAGAAGAGGTTCTATTTAACAGTAAAAAGAAAGGTCAATAATCTTTTCAGTCTTGGTCAATATTCAAACACAATCGACTCATCGCTAACAGTCTACCGACCACTTGATAAAAGGCTATTGATCCCTTGATAATAGTCTATCGACCCCTTGATAATCGGCTATCGACCCCTTGATAATCGGCTATCGACCCCTTGATAATCGGCTATCGACCCTTGATAATCGGCTATCGACCCCTTGATAATCGGCCATCGACCCCTTGATGTGCTTTATATAGGCTATGTGCATATTATTCCAGATGCTATTCCTAAATAAAATGCTAATAACGACCTAACTAATATACTGGTCGATTTTTGGGGGATTTTTTTTGAGGGCCCTGTTTAAAGCTATAAAATTCTATCACATGTTTGAAATTTATAGGAACATCTCTCGTGGAAAACACATGGTAAGGTTTAGCATTGGACAGCGTAAATGACACTTGAAACGAAAAATGTAAAAGAAACGAAAGGGTCCGAACGATATCAGATTTGAATCGATGAATGCATTCTTACAATTTACAAATGGTCTTTATAACAGCACCAACTGACCTTTGTTCATCGAAGGGGAAGAACTCGACGTTAATGGTGCACGAGCTCTTGTAGATGGCCGGTGGTTCCCACACTACGAGTCCAGTGGAGTGGACAGTCGCCTTGGTCATCAAGGTCACCTCGTAGTTCCCATCTGCGCTGTAAGAAAACGGCTTTTGTCATCATACAGTAATACATGGCTGTCAGTGTCAGCAGGTGGATTATATTTTATACAATTAAAGAGAAAAAAAAAGATAACAAAGACATAATTTTGATACGAGTTATAAATTGATCACAGAAAGTAATTTTTAAAAATCGCAGTATTTATAGTTTTTCAAAATACTTTTTATAAAAAGATTAGAAGATTGTTTGAGACTAAAGCTTTAGCTTGAAGGCACCAACATGGCGTACTTATTAACCGCAAGTCCAGAAAAACTTTAATTCGGGAGCCATAACCAGTTTGTCATAAGCTATCCCTTTTTCTCATGAGCACTCTCAATTTTTCCCATGAACCAATTCCATTTTCTCAGGAGCCGTCTCCATTTCTCATTAACCAGTCCCATTTCTCAGGTGCCATCAAACTTTGTGTGGGGGAAAACAAACGTTAGGACGATCACGAAGAGGAAGCTGGATCCACCTAGGACGATCACGAAGAGGAAGCTGGATCCAACGAGTAAAGTCCGGATGAACGTCTACCAATGAGCAAAACCTTGGGTCAGAAGCGTCACTGAGGTTGGTGCCAGCTGGTGTGGTCATGGCCCCCGTCATGGCCACAATCATGGCCCCCGTCAGGGACCCCGTCATGGCCACCATCATGGCCCCCGTCATGTCCACCATCATGGTCCCCGTCATGGCCACCATCATGGCCCCCGTCATGGCCACCTTTATGGCCCCCGTCATGGCCACCATCATGGCCCCCGTCATGGCCACCATCATGGCCCCCGTCATGTGTCCACCATCATGGTCCCCGTCATGGCCACCATCATGGCCACCGTCATGGCCACAGTCACGGTTACCATCATGGCCGCCGTCATGTCCACCATCATGGGCCCTGTCATGGCCCCCGTCATGGCCACCATCATGGCCCCCGTCATGGCCACCATCATGGCCCCCGTCATGTCCATCATCATGGCCCCGTCATGTCCACCATCATGGCCCCAGTCATGGCCACCATCATGGACCCCGTCATGGCCACCATCATGGCCCCCGCACCCCACTAGTAACGACACTTCCTTCGGTTTAACTAATCAAATCTTGTTATTACAACATATTGCTTTTATGGGAATTTTGTAATGAAGCTGTTGCGACAGCATTAGATAGGGCTGTTGCGACAGCATTAGATAGGGCTGATGTGACAGCATTCGATTGGGCTGTTGTGACAGCATTAGATAGGGCTTTTGTGACAGCATTAGATAGGGCTGTTGTGACAGCATTAGGTAGGGCTGTTGTTGTGGCTACATCAAGTGCATTGTCGTCCTTCCATCAATTGTAAATAAGGGTCTGTTTCGGGGGCAGCTATTTGTATACGTCGAGGAAGTTCGCTGTTGTGTGTTTCCTCTGTCCGGTGTGCGAGAATCCTTTCAATCTGATAGTAATAAGTCGTAGCATGGATGTTCAATGATTGTAGCGGGTTGTAGCATGAATGTTCAAGTAGTAGCATGGGTGTTGAAGACAACTTTCGAGACGGCATATTTCCCAATTGTGTTTAATCTTTCAGTATTGCGCGTGACCTTGAAACTGATTATCGAACAGCTGTTGAGATTTCCCCATTGAGAAAGTTACCGTCACACCTAAATATCGATTTACTTGTAACATCTGGTCTGTTTTTTTTTCTAAGTCCTGATTATAAGATTTGAGAATCTTCAAAGCGATGCTATTTAAAAAAATATATTTATCCGTCCAACTGTTATCTTTATTGATATGATCATATAATACCATCGAGCACAGTAGTACAACACTTAAAATGTATGCGACTTTTATAATCTAATATGCTTGGAGTATGTGAAATCCTCCTAGTAGTTAAAATGTATATTGTGTATTCTCCTAGTAGTTACAAAGTATATTGTAATGGCTCTTTGTTTAAAAAATTAAGGACTGGATGAAGTCTCAGCAGTGATACATTGAATGTTGTGAAGTAAGAATTTCCCGATTAAATTTGGCCACAGTGCTAAACTCACGATTTGGCCATAACTGGACACATTTTTGACAATTTTGCAGTTGTGGCTATGAATAATAGTTTCTACCTGCACGACTATCTGTATATTTACACGTGGTTTTACCTGTCATACACCTGTATTAACACCTGTGTTACTCACGATGCCAGCAGTAGGGTGACATTTTCAACTGGCCAGGGGGAGATAAACAGTGCTGTATCAATTCCTTTTATTTTGACATTTGTTTACGCCATGCGCCCAAAATGTGAGACTCGATCAACATCTCAATTTACGGGCTCTTTCAAGCATGACCTTAAGATGTGATGTAATGTAATGTACTTTTATATACAGTACTGCAGTTGAACTAAACTATGTTCAACTATCTTACTTCAGTTAATCACAACTATATTCTATCTTATCTTAGCTAAACACAACTATCTTCTATCTTACTTCAGCTAAACACAACTATCTTCTATGTTACTGCAGCTAAACTAAACTATGTTCTTTATTAATTTAGTTAAACTAAACTATTTTCTATCTTACTTAAGTTAAATCTAACTATTTTCTATCTTCTTCAGTTACATTAAATTATTTTCTATCTTACTTCAGCTAAACAAAACTAAAGTATATCTTGAGTTTCTTATCTAAGAGAAGATATGACGTCAGTGGTTGTTATTTTGCTTGCATCATTGTTTCAACTATATTATTTTTTTAAACTTGAACTACAACTGACCAAACTTACGAAATACAACTTACCTTCCTTATAAACTACAACTGACCTTCATAAACTACAAGTGACCGAAATTTATAAACTACACTAACTGCCTTCATCAGTTTTTGTCAATTAAATTTTAACGCTGTCCCAGATAAATCTTCACATTTAAAAAAAAAAGACCTTTGATATCTGTCCTCCTATTTCTAATCCTTTTCCTCTAAACACATATGACCGTATTTGTATCACTAAATTCCAGTAGCAGGTCCACTACTTTCTACATTGTTTTATAACAACGACTCGAGTGTAAGATTTATTAGTAAGGCTGCACCTATAAGTTCACGGGTACCAGAATTGAGAGGTTGTGATTAAAAAACGATTAAAAATATTATTGTTGGGTCTGTAAGACCAAATGAGGTATCACATGAAAGATAATTGAATGTACTATACGTATGTAAACTTAATTCTTCATTTTAACTAAAATGGACCCAGACACGCAGCGCCCCCTTTCGGACCCGGGACACATTAAACTCAATGCTATTCGGATGTCATTTGTGGTCGTTTATTTTAGTTAAAATGAAGAATTAAGATTTCAGAATTATAGTCCATTCAATTATTTTTTATTTGATACCTCATTTGGTCTTACAAACCCATCAAAAATATTTTAAATCGTTTTTTAATCCCAAACTCTCAATTCTGGTAACCGTGTACCAATAGCCACTTCGTATTAGTAACTCTTTAAATAAATAATATATATGTTATATACATGTTATAATATTATAGAGTTGACACATTCTTCTCAATATTTGCTCACGCTTTAATTCAATAATTTATATACATGCATAATATGTAATATAAATGTGTGAATTATCTTTTCACATACAATTCATTAAATGTGGCTGTCAAGTGCAATTTTGACTAGAATAGACATTTTTTAAAGACGACCCACCAAACATTGGAGAGGATGACGACTGTTCGCTATAGTAACGATAAGGAAATGAAACATTAGAACAACACCGATGACATATAGGCTATCTAAACACTCAATGGTTTTGTGTACACATAGGAACATGAATGAAATGACAGCAAGCACAACTATAGAATTATAAAGGTTTCTGTGGCGTATTAAATGATAACAATAAATGGGGAAAAGCAATGTAGACTATAGACTTGAAATTAAATGAACTGAAATAATGTAGACTATAGACTTGAAATTAAATGAACTGAAATAATGTAGACTATAGACTTGAAATTAAATGAACTGAAATAACGTAGACTATAGACTTGAAATTAAATGAACTGAAATAATGTAGACTATAGACTTGAAATTAAATGAACTGAAATAATGTAGACTATAGACTTGAAATTAAATGAACTGAAATAATGTAGACTATAGACTTGAAATTAAATGAACTGAAATAATGTAGACTATAGACTTGAAATTAAATGAACTGAAATAATGTAGACTATAGACTTGAAATTAAATGAACTGAAATAATGTAGACTATAGACTTGAAATTAAATGAACTGAAATAATGTAGACTATAGACTTGAAATTAAATGAACTGAAATAATGTAGACTATAGACTTGAAATTAAATGAACTGAAATAATGTAGACTATAGACTTGAAATTAAATGAACTGAAATAATGTAGACTATAGACTTGAACCCGATTTTACAAACACGTCCAATTTTTCATTGTTTTATTGCGTTCGACTTAAATAATGATCTATTTTTTAAAAAAATACACTTAACCTATTCTATGTTTAAATTACAAAAAAAAAAATGATGGCTGCTATAAGCAGTTATTAGACTTACATTAAATATAAGAATAAATAAATAAATATATATATATATATATGAATTAATGATTTTTATTTGAATGTTAAAAAAGCAACAACACATTATTATTAGACAGAAAATGCTAATATAAACATTTAAAAAATTTAACACTGAGTTGAAAGATAAATGATTTCATTTTCTGTTTAACTAAAGCAGTGAACACATTATAAAAGAGAAGAGTTTCCAGCAGACAAATAAAGAGCAAGATGCTTTAAAAAAAATTAATTGTTGTTAGCTTCAGTTGTTACTACCCACTGATGAGCCATTTATGTGTCAACATCCGGGGACTTTGATATTTTTGTGTGTGTGGTAGTTTCCCATTTTCCTGACGCCCTTTGAAAACGAACGACTTAACGCCCCCAGGGCGCGCCCTGGTCCACACACGTTAAGCACTGGCCTAGGACACACACGACGGTTGCCGTTGACCTAACTGCCATTCTTCCGAAAGTGTTTTCCGTTTGGTTGAAAAGGATCTGCGCTTTATAACTGCTGCATTATGTACACGGTAGGTCCATTTAGCTCATGGAGATAGATCCTTGTCACTTGGCACGGTCTGGGGGAAACACAAACAGCTCCCAAATTGAAGAGCGTCAATTTAATGGGCGATAACTCACATCTTGTTTAGCATGATTTATGAAATGGCCCAAGCGGAGTAGCAAGTCAATTATGTTATTAGAGGAACGCGATGTACGGATTATTAGAAGTATCACATTATGTGGCTGGAGACAAAATAGGTGAAACTCGCGGGAGTTTGGGTTAACTTTAATAAATCTTTAGAGTGATATAATGGTGGTGATATAAAAGTGGTGATATAAAAGTGGTGATGTAACAGTGGTGATATAACAGTGGTGATATGCCAGAAGGGATAGAATAAGTCTGAGTTGATAGTTGAATAGCATACGGTTCATAATACAACCTGCTCTCTGTGCAATGTGTTTTATGCACATTTTTATGTCTAAAAACAATGTTTTGAACTTGATTAAGGAGAAGTATTTACAGTAATTTTTAAAAGTCAACCACACTTTAAAACATTTTTTTTTCTATACCTGTGAAATAAGAATCGTTATTGTGTTTATATAGCAAGTCTTACTCACTAAAAGAAAGTCTTACTACAAGAAAGTCTTATTGAAAGAAAGTCTTACTCACTGAAAGATAGTCTTACTCACTGAAAGAAAGTCTTATTCACTAAAAGAAAGTCTTACTCATTGAAAGAAAGGCTTACTCACTAAAAGAAAGTCTTATTCACTAAAAGAAAGTCTTACTCACTAAAAGAAAGTCTTTCTCACTAAAAGAAAGTCTTTCTCACTAAAAGAAAGTCTTACTCACTGAAAGAAAGTCTTAATCACGAAAAGAAAGTCTTACTCACTAAAAGAAAGTCTTACACTCATTTAAAAATATATGAAAAAATATTTACACCGAAATGACATGAATTATGTGTATACGCTGCCAGTAATCTCCCTGTGTAGATTTGTTGAAATGATCCAATGGCCGCACGCCAACAAGGTGAAGGTTAAAGGTATGGTTTGTTGTGGTGGGGTCATGGTGGCGGCTTGGTAGGTTCATGGTTGGGTCGTTTTGGGGTCGTGGTGGGGTTAGGTAATTGCTCAACACATAAGGATGTAAAATTGTATGCAAGATGTTGTAAATAACTGAGCGCAAACCCGATACGAACAACATCTGCATTTGCAGTTTTCGAGTAAAGTTAGGGATGTGGGGTAAACATCAATCTATTCGAGACGATTTGACCTTTGACCTTGGATCCTGGAAAATTATATCTTCAATGTCATGTTGTGTTTTTTTGTTTAATTAAATAAAAGGCCTACCACAAGAAATGTTTAGGCCGACAGACTCACTTGTTGTAAAGGACTACATCTGGCCTCCAGACTTCCGCGGAGGGCACCAAGAACTCGGCGATGCCAGCGTACTCTCGTGGGTTCCATCTGAGGTTCATGTCTTCCCATTCCTTGACAGAAACAGCATTTGGTAACAGAGGTGAGTGAGATGGACAGAAACAACATTAGGTAACAGGTAAGTGAGATGGACAGGAACATCATTTGGTAACAGAGGTAAGTGAGATGGACAGCATCAGCATTTGGTAACAGAGGTGAGTGAGATGGGCAGCAACAGCATTTGGTAACAGAGGTGAGTGAGATGGACCGTAACAACGTTAGGTAACAGGTAAGTGAGATTAACAGCAACGTCCTTAGGTAACAGAGTTGAGTGAGATGGAAGAGACAACATTAGGTAACATAGGTAAGTGAGATCGACAGAGACAACATTAGATAACAGAAGAAGAAGTGATACAATTAAAAGTAAGTAGTTGACCACAATTCCTTCTCAAATAAATGTATTGCACGGGCAAATCATTCAACTTTACAAACGTTTATAGACTGTGTTGGGAAATTATGTGTTATGGGCAGCAGGAGACCCCAATATTTGTTTGTCTTGGTTAAGGGCAAGTAGATTATGCAATGACTTAAATGAACTTTGTGCTTTTTTAAGTGCATAAGAGTCGTGAGTCCAACATTTTATATAAGAGTCGCCAGTCCCACACTTTACACAAGAGTCACCACTTCCACATTTTTACATGAGAGTCGCCGTCCCACATTTTACTCTCGGTTAAGATTTTTTAGAAAACCTCGCACAAAAACCCCCACAACAGAAGGCGAACATCCGAAGATACGCCGATGTATTTGTGGCTAAATCTAGCATTTAAAGATTCTACAAACCTCTATGTCAACAAGGTCTCTGTGCCTTTGTCTTACGTCTAATGTCCCCCCCCCCCCCCAAGTTTGTTATTTTTCAGGCATCGTTGGCAGCACTCACCAACCAGCAAGTCACGGAACTAACGGTGCTTTTTTCTCAACATTGGGGGCTCGCACGGGACATTATGTGCCTGGCAAATCTTCTGTAATGTACGCGCCCCTCCCCGGCCCACTTTGATCGGAGGTTGTGGTCGGCCTAAGGACCAGCTTCATTAAACAACCGGATGGCAAAGTAACCTTTGAATAGCCAATAGTGATATATGGGTTTAAGGGCACGAGAACTAAGCAACCTAGTTTATTCCCTTGCCGCCCTGGATTTGCTACTATCAATATGTGAACTAACATACATTTAAAGTTTTACAATTCGTTTGCTTTTTTCCGACCTTTTTCCTCCCAGGTTTTCCACTAGCTTGATTCACTATATTCCATGTATAGTTTTGGTTGGGATTTTTAGGGTATAACCATAGCTACTTTGTATATCTGGAAGTTTTAGATACGTTATTTTCCTAATTAAACAGAGCATTTCCATGTGGGGTTAACTATTGAACACGTGTGTGTGTGGTGATTTAAAAAAGAGAGGGGAGAGGTTGGGACTGTATAAGTAGAACATACCTATGCAAATAAAGGTGTGGCCTTAAGCCGGAACTAATATTATGTTAACACCGTGAATTGTATGACACACCAACGTTAATGATAACAATATGAGTGCAGAATAATATGAAAAAAAAGTCAAATCTTGTGTACAGAATCACCCCATAAGGAACCAATCAAATTCTTTTCTTTCTAGTTGTATTTCAATTTTCCTCCAAACTTATTTTTATTTAAATTTCAGACTCGAGCGTTTCCTAATAGGACTAAACCCATCACTAACACTCTGTAACATTCTGTAACGTTCTGTAACATTCTGTAACACTCTGTAACATTCTGTAACACTCTGTAACATTCTGTACCACTCTGTAACATTCTGTAACGTTCTGTAACGTTCTGTAACACTCTGTAACACTCTGTAACATGCTGTAACATTCTGTAACGTTCTTTAACGTTCTGTAACGTTCTGTAACACTCTGTAACACTCTGTAACATTCTGTAACACTCTGTAACATTCTGTAACACTCTGTAACATTCTGTAACATTCTGTAACGTTCTGTAACATTCTGTAATGTTCTGTAACACTCTGTAACGTTTTCACTTTGGATTTAAACAACTTCCGATCAAAGCGTGTCTACAGTTACAATCTTGAGTTCTCATTTTTCTTTTCCTCATATTTAATACATTTTTATTGTTGTGTTTGCTGTTGAAGGCTTTCAGTAGCAACGTCCCACACCCCCCCCCCCAACCACCGGGGCAGTAGTTGGCATGTCCGTCCCAAAAACGACATGTCGATAAAGAGGCGTTTGCCACAAACCCCTTGAAACCTTACCTGGGGTATAGGATCACCGTTTAGGGGACCTGCGCTGAAAAGCAAAGGTAACGCACGGAAACTGTGTTAGAAGGAGCACGGCTGCATGGTTTCCTACTAAGTGCAGTTGAAAAAAACGCAGGAACAGGTCGGGACATGATTACAGTTGCCGTATGGATATGAGGTGAGGGAACGTGGCGACCCTCACCGATGATTCTAAATATGCATTCTTTGAGGTTACTTCGAGTTAGTCACACCGCAGAAAACAACGTAAACCCTATTAGAGGGCGCCTGTAAAACACCTACGCGTCTCCCCCGGGTGGGAGGGGGGGGGCGACATTAGAGACGTAAAATATATCCACCCCAGCCCTAGAAAGTCTGGCCCGGTTGCTGTGTGAAAGCAGCACCCTGGCCGGCCAGGCGTTCCTTCTCTGGTGCGCCTCACTCGCATAGTCAATCGAGTGGAAGGGTGGGCGAGGCTGTCTCAGGGGCGGAAAGCCCCCGACGTGCCGCTTCGCGGCCTGACTGGAATAGAGACCCCTGGGGGGAGTGGTTGAATGCAGGTTGGGAATGGTTGACGTGCGCTGGGGAAGACTTCATGAGCTTCGGCCCGACAGTTTGCTGGTTTTCTTAAGTAGATTAGATTAGTAGTAACGTTCTTTGGATTGTCTTATGTCGTTATTCAAGATTTCACATTTCCCAACGCTGCAGTTAGCGATAAGAGGGAGCCATTCGTTTGTTTGGTGTCCAGTATATACATGGAATACCTGGTTTTATATTCCCTTTGCCAATAAACTAACACGATAAAAACTATTAAAATTCTCTTGATTAAAAAAAAAGGGTAAAAATAGAAATGTTTAGAGCGTCAATTTTCACATATTCGTGATTATGGTTCATTACCGCGCCATATTTGAGTTTATTGTTGGTGCGCAAATGTGATATGAACGCTGAAATTTTTTTGGAACATCAGGAAAAAAAAACACACACTATGAAACATTGTCTTTTATTAATGGGTAATCTGTAATGCAACAAAAAAACGGTAAAATAATTTAATGACGAACATTGTATCAGAAAAAATATTACAATAAACTGACGTTGCTCAGCTCTATACAACTGTTTGAAACATAGTGACGTTAGTTTTTTATTTATGAAGATGTACCAATCTTAAGACTAACATCTGATGGGATAATCAGGTCATGAAGTAATCTCTGAAATGAAATCATTCGGAGGAAGAATGAAGGAAGAACAAAGGGGGAACGAAGGAGGAACGAAGGAGAAAAGAATGAAGAACGAAGGAGGAACGAAGGAAGAACGGAGGAACGAAGGAAGAAGGACATATTTAATAGGTGACACCCATGCAAACTTTCATGAAAAGATGCCAGAGAAGTCTAGAACATGCAGGTATTCTATTGTGGACTGAAAGGGACAATGTACATGCAATACATGTAATCACATGATTGACTTACGTTATTTACCACATCATTGGCCTACACTGATTTCCGCAGCATTGACCTACATTATTACTGCAGCATTAACCTACATTAATTACCACAACATTGACCTACATTAATTACCCATCATTGACCTACATTAATTTACGCATCATTGACCTAAATTACTCGCCACAGCCTTGACATACATTAATTACCGCAGCATTGACCCACTTTTAGGACAGCGCCAAGAGGTAAATTAACTCTTTTAGAAAAAAAAAAACAGCCGATAATCGGTTTCCACTAATACCTTGATCTATGACTTGATGGAATTCTGGGATTTATTCGCGAGGATGGGAAATTTCAACTGCACTGAGCTATTTGCGTCATTGTTACGAAGACTTTGTTTCATACTTATTGTTCCTTGCTGTGGGACCACCTGTAGGATCCCTTGTTTAGGCCGTGAAAATATGCCGGAAAAGTGCATTTGACAATTTAGAGACTTTGGAATTAAATTGTATTGAAACTTTCCATATTGCAGAGTTAGCAGGTGATTTCGCTTAATTATCTGCTTTTTTCCATTCAAGTTCTTGAGTGGAGACATGACATAAGTCAGGCGGTTGGTAGGGTAAACTTGACTTACCAAAAAACACAATGCAATAAGATATGCACCAAATAATGTGTAACGAACAGAGCATACAATATAGCGGGTATCAAATTTGGTGTAATCAATAGTGTGTGACAATAGATATGAAAGAAATGTCGTGTAACATAGAAAACTATTGTGCCGACAACATCAAAGCTACAGGCTAACTCCCCGACTGTGGCCTTAGGACCTCCCGGGCTGCGGGCCTCCCAAGACCATGAGCGGGCCTCCCCAGGGCCACTAGAGGGAGAGACCATCTATAAAAGAGACTTACTTATTGTAGAGCACAATATCAGGCAGCCAAATGTGTTCTGACGGCACGTAGAGATGGTCAACTCCACCATACTCACTGGCTTGCCATGTCAACTTTTTGTCTGTCCATTCCTGTACATGGTTAAGACAGGGCGCATCAAGGAAACTGATGTTTTACTCTATAAGATAATTTGATGTTAAGTCTAACAAAAGTTGACGTTTACTCTGAGGTCATTTGATGTTAAGTCTAACAAAAGTTGATGTTACTCTAAGATAATTTGATGTTAAATCTAATAAAAGTTGATGTTTGCTCTGACATAATTTGATGTTTAGTTTTCTAACATAAATTGATGTTTATTCTAACAATATTTGATGTCTATTTTAATATAATTGCCTGGCTTTCTTGAACATTGTTATACAGTAAATGTAAAAGATATCAAGAATAAAGAATATAAATCAAAATTTAAAAAAAAGAAACCCTTTAAACGAGCGTTGATAATCTGTAAAATAATTTTGAAAAAAACAACAAAATTTGAGGTATCAAAAGTCCATTATAATGTCCATGGAATTGAGACATTATCTTGGGGGAGATTTCAAACGAAATACGTTGTACCTACTTATTGGAGTTTTTAAAATCTAATCTCTCTTATTACTCTTGAGTTAAGATCGCAGGACAACTAAATGATTATGTATTAATTAATACAGATGTTAAATTCTTCACTACACAGATATCAAATAGTATTAGTGAATTGAAATTACGATATTATCAATTTTCACATTGTTCTCCATTTTAAAACTAAATGCTTAAATCCATACATTTTGGTTTGTTCTTTGTCTCTGAATTAATGAGTGACGTATAGCATCGAAGAGGCAAAGCTTTTTTTCATATTCCAAAGAACGCGTTTATACGCCCATGTGGAAGTGAACGGAAAATTAATTAAAGTATTTCATTAAACAAACATATCACTATATGATGGTAATATTATTATTTTATTACCATATGTTGCATTCAATCATCTTATAAAAGTTGACTCAATTTTTCATGATATATTTATTTAGTAAATCGTATTCAGATGAACTAGACTGCTAACCATCTTAGAAATACCAAAGAAATATATTCGATTATTTTTAAAGTGGTCTTATCAAGGGAAACTTCATAGAACTATATTTCTTTAGGGTCAAATGAGTTACAAGTAGAAAGTAGTTCAATAAAAGTAGAGGGCAACTGTAGAAAGTGGATGACGATCTACAACTCACATGCTGTTTTATTTATTTATTAAAATTTTCTTGTTTTGTTTTGGAATAAGATTAAAATTAGGAATATTCCATTGTAAACTCAATTCTAGCTAGTAGTATTCTAAAAAAAAAAAAAAAGGATAAATGTAATAACAGACAAAGAGACAGGGGACATACGGGTATGTTCTATTGAGTTAAGGAAACTACGGGTTGACAGATACAAAGCAAAGTTTTGTCATCTATAGGTGTTAGTTTTACAGTTCAGGGTTAGAGAGTATGCAAGCAAGATACAAGAATATTACTAAGACGGAAGGAGAGTAGTTATTGTTGATGAAATGTATCTTCTGTTGCCTTTCCGGATTTGGTCTCACGTCGGTCTCATGTTGGTCTCATGTTGGTCTCATGTTGGTCCTATTCTGGTCTCATGTCGGTCTCATGTTGGTCTCATGTTGGTCTCATGTCGGTCTCATGTTGGTCTCATGTCGGTCTCATGTCGGTCTCATGTCGGTCTCATGTCGGTCTCATGTCGGTCTCATGTCGGTCTCATGTCGGTCTCATGTTGGTCTCATGTTGGTCTCATGTTGGACTCATGTCGGTATCATGTTGGTCTCATGTTGGTCTCATGTCGGTCTCATGTCGGTCTCATGTCGGTCTCATGTTGGTCTCATGTCGGTCTCATGTCGGTCTTATGTTAGTCTCATGTCGGTCTCATGTCGGTCTTATGTTAGTCTCATGTCGGTCTCATGTATAGAACATCTACACTCACAAGCAAACAGTGTAACAGTCAACTTGGAAAGCACAATCTTTGCTGGATGACCATATCCCCTCACATCGTACTATGACGAGAAGGACTCATTAGTGTGTTTGTGTGTGTGTCAAGGTCTTAAGTCCTCTAAATGTGTGTGTGTGTGTCAATGTCTTAGGTCCTCTCAATTTGTGTGTGTGTGTGTCAAGGTCGTAGGTCCTCTCAATCTGTGTGTGTGTCAAGGTCTTAGGTCATCTCAATTTGTGTGTGTGTGTGTTAAGGTCTTAGGTCCTCTCAATTTGTGTGTGTGTGTCAAGGTCTTAGGTCCTCTCAATATGTGTGTGTATCAAGGTCTTAGGTCCTCTCAATTTGTGTGTGGGTCAAGGTCTTAGGTCCTCTCAATTTGTTTTGAATCACGTTCTTTATGGTCAATAGATGGTATTTACATTACAACATACAAACAGCTCTAAGTATTACCCCATACAAACAGCTCTAAGTATTACCCCATACAAACAGCTCTAAGTATTACCCCATACAAACAGCTCTAAGTTCTACCCCATACAAACAGCTCTAAGTATTACCCCATACAAACAGCTCTAAGTTCTACCCCATACAAACAGCTCTAAGTATTACCCCATACAAACAGATCTATGAATTACAACATTCAAACCGCTCTATGTATTACAACATACAAACAGCTCTATGTAATACAACATACAAACCGCCCTACGTAATACAACATACAAACCGCTCTATGTATTACAACATACAAATCGCTCTATGTATTACAACATACAAACAGCTCTATGTATTACAACATACAAACCGCCCTGTGTAATTCAAAATACAAACAGCTCTATGTAATACAACATACAAACCGATCTATGTAATACAACTCATCGAAAGAACCACGTCGTCATCTTTTTTTACAACTTCTCTCCTCCTCCCCTTCCCCCCCCCCCCCCCCCGAACCTTAACTGAGAATACTCTCAAATCTTTTGCATGAACAACTTCAGAGGCGTCTCGGGGAAAACCTGATAATGGGCGTGGTAAATGAGGCGTGTGAGATGAGGGGCGGGCCGTTGACGCGAACATCAATATTTCCAGAATCTTCTTTACGGGTGCTGAGTTATAGGTGGGCGGTAACTAAAACTCTCTCAAGGTGACTTTACTGGAGGTTTACTTTTTTGTGACTTTGGTGCGTAATATTTTTCATTATCTTTCTGAAATAGTGAAATCAATCTGCGGTTTAAAAGCGGGTGGGTCATTTGAATATTAATACAGTTCAGGGGCGCGAAACAAATAAATTTGCGTTTTCGAGACTGGGGCGGTGGGGGGGGGGGGCACCCATAACTGGGATTGTTATAAAATGAGTTACTTCAATGCATGTTTTGTGAAATTTCAACCCCCTTATAATTACTCGGTTAATTTTATAAATGTTTTATAACAAAAACTTTGTTTTTAGGGGCTGTTTTAAAAAAATTATAAACCATTTGATGAAGTTTTATTTCCTCGGGGCTGGAAAGAATTAAATATCTTTACTAATGAAGTTGAGATTTCTTTTAAAGTTATTAAATTTTACTTTAAACTTGATTTGATATTCGTTTTGATATCTGCTTTTATATAACTTAACTTGAGTTGGTTTTGTTTGTTTGTGGTCGTTGAATTTTTGTTCTAGAAAGCTGAACATTCGTCCATATTTATTATAACTTGAGTGACTACACCTAATCTCACCTAAGTGAATACACCTAATCTCACCTAAGTGACTACACCTAATCTCACCTAAGTGACTACACCTAATCTCACCTTAGTGACTACACCTAATCTCACCTAAGTGACTACACCTAATCTCACCTAAGTGACTACACCTAATCTCACCTAAGTGACTTCACCTAACCTCACCTAAGTGACTACACCTAATCTTACTTGAATGACTACACCTAGAAGATTGGATTGACAGAAATCCACAAACAAAATAAAAGGAAAATATTGGCACAGGAAGTAGAGATTACAAGGGCCACAAGATTATATAGATTAAATACATTAACATCTGTTGAAATCCTTATTTGATGCAAAACTTTGTTTATGAAATTTTTTAAAACTGTTTTTAAACAAGAAAATAAAATTATTTCCATAAAAATCTGGCATGAGAATTTTTTTTGGGTGAAACCAGTTTTCTTCTGTTGAGACCAATTTTTGCTGTTGAGACCATTTTTTCTGTTGAGACCAATTTTTCTGTTGAGACCAATTTTTTTTCTGTTGAGACCAGTTTTTTTTTCCTGTTGAGACAAGTTCCATCTATTTCAAAACAAGCCTCTCTATTTGAACACGTTGAGCACTGGACGCACTGGCTGCACAATCCAGCTATTAGAAATGAAGATATTTGTTTGGAACTAGCGCAAGGACTTTAACTATGTTAACGTGGCGGCCACCTTTCTATTGTGCACGTAGCCAAATGTTAACAAGTGTTACGTCAGCTAGTACTTTAGTTTGTTTGGTTTTGCTTTGTTTTTTGTTTTGTTGCCTAGCGACAAGGCTGTGAGTAATCGATGACATGCGTTAAAAAAAAAGGAAAATATCTGCAGAAAAGGGGGGGGGGGAGTGGTGGGGGGGGGGCGGGGAATGGAGCACCCAAGAATTCCGACATACTCGGGTTTATTGTTTCACTCACCGCCGTGTGAGAAGTTTGACCTTTCTTGTTTGTTTTTTTTTTAAAGTAAAAAGGTTTTGAAATTGGTGGGAGTGTTCAAAGAATTTTCTTCTCTTCAAGGATTAGTTTTTTTAAACTGAAATGGTTATTTGTTAGCGATCCCATATAACATCATCTTAATTCTATTACAATACTGACTTACTTTTGGATACCACGGAACTTTTTTTTTTTTTTTGAACAGAAAAGTCGTGGATTGCAAGAATCTTTGGGTGCAGTAAAGGCAGGACTGCCGCCAGAGAGAAGCTGCTAAAATTTAATGCTGGAATACTGGACTCAAGTCCATAATCAATTTCGTCCAAGCATTATTTTGTATCCATGCATTCAGTTGATTCCCCGTGGCCTGATGATTTTAACCACCTAGCTGTCATATGGTGAGGTTAACCTCTTTTTTTTTAGGGGAGTGGGGTGGGGATACGCGTCAAGTCAAAATGATGGAGTGTAAAGTTAAGACGCCTAACATTTGGCCGAGATCTACACCACTCCGGCCGTACGGTCCAATTCCTGCGTCCATTTTGTGTTTTACTGAGACTAGACCCCCGTGAACATAAATCTAAGATCCCGCGTATCTTGGGTCGATGATTTCTGTCCAGCAAGGATTAAGGGCGAGGTTTGGGATCCATATTACAAATAAAGACTCGGGCCTTCCAGCACAAGCACAGCGCTCGTCCACGCACCACCCTTTATTAACTCATAACGAATAGGGCTGTTTATTAGACAGACATCGCCCTAGGCTTTATGTCTTATTTTATTGGAGCCCCCGCGCCCCGAAACGACGGGGGTTATCAATGCGCCCTCGTCCATGGAAGCTATACGGCCTTTTGGGAGAGTTGCTGCAGAAATGGGTGTCTGAAGTCTTTACGGTCTTTTGGGCGAGTTGCTGCAGAAATGGGTGTCTGAGGTTTTGTAAGACTAGATGGCTGCTAGGGATTTCGTTGTGTTATGTGCCACAGATGGTGTATAGCAGACAGGTGGTGTATAGCTGACAGATGGTGTATAGCTGATAGATGGTTTATAGCTGATGGTGTAGAGTTAACAGATGGTGTATAGCTGAAAGATGATGTACAGCTGACAGACGTTTTATGTAGCTGATAGAGGGTGTATATTTAACAGAATGTTTATAGCTCGCAGATTCTATACAGCTGACAGATTCTATACAGCTGACAGATTCTATACAGCTGACAGATTCTATACAGCTGACAGATTCTATACAGCTGACATATTCTATACAGCTGACAGAATCTATACAGCTAACAGATTCTATACAGCTGACAGACTCTATACAGCTGACAGAGGACATATGGAGTGTATGAAGGAAGCTCGTGTGGTTAAGAAGTGCTGGGGGATAGGAGCAGTGGGACCACTGAGGCATTAACATTGAATCATACTACAAAATAGTTTCTGTTGTCTGCTGGACGATGTGAAATAAAGCCAGTCAGTGTTCAAAGATTTGATCACAATTTTGGTCATGTACAAGAATTATAAAGGCAAATATAATGCGTCAATTGATTAACAGACGCAATCATTCACGTATCGATAATTACTTTGTGGATCGAATTGTGCAACCGTCTAGATCGATTCAAAACCCCTTTCACACAAGATGTTTATTCGACTTTATTGTGATTGTGTTTCGCCTTCAGTCAAGAAATATCTTCTTTGGCTCGCAGTGATCACTTAACACCTCCCCCCTCCCCAAACCCGTGTACCCCAGTAAACCCGACCCAGACTCATCCTGTAAACCTAGCCCACCACACCCCCACCACTAACTTCATAGGACAAGGGCCACTATTACATTTATCCTTAATTTATTGCAGTTTTCTCCACCAGGCCCAGAAAATCTAATGTCCAGTAAAAAGTGTATGTACACAGTACACGTGTGTACAAACAATGGTGTAAGATGGCGTTGTGGCGAGGGGAGAACTAGAGTGAAGACACTAATAAAGGTGAAGGACGTCTATGGTAAACAAAACGTAGAAAAAAATTGAACAGAAAACGGACTT